>CAJHQP010006321.1:0-39084 GCA_905132765.1 Moricandia arvensis | reverse complement strand
AACTAGGGGAGGCCCGCGCTACGCGCGGGATTTGATGAATTGATTTTTATAAACAACATAATTTTGTTATTTGATGAATTGATTTTTATAAACAACATAATTTTGTGTAAATTTTTTTTATGTTTAGTTGGATGTGAGTATAATTATGTTGTCCACACCAAATTCAATTATATAACTAAAAATGATCCAATTATTAGTATTGTTGTTGTTTTAATTCAAAATTGTATAATTTTATAGTGTTTGAAGTATTATAACACTATAAAATACATAAATCAATCGAATTCTATAAAAAAAAGATGAGATCGAGTTTTCAAATATCATTATATGGAAACATCTAGAACATGAAAACATCTAGAACATGAAAACATCTAGAAATGAAAACAATCTTTATTTGTAATACTTGCTTATAATATTAGTTTAAAGTATAACTTCTTGTATTTGAAAATGAAAAACATTTAGACTAAAATATTGTGTCTCGACGCATGTGTAACCACATCAATCTAATATGTAGGATAATTACTTGTCCAAATATTTTGTAATGTTATTTTCTCAGTTTCATAAGAAAATTTTATTTGTTATGTTATTGGTTAGTGTATTTTAATATATTTAGAAATTTAAATTAAATATAGTGTTATTGGTTATGAAATTGTAAAATATACATTGAAATCATATATTATTAATTATTGGATTTGTAAATAGTAATTAAAATTCTTATGTTAGATTTAAAATATGTATATTTTGTTTGGATTTTTAAATAGTAATTAAAATTCTTATGTTAGATTTAAAATATGTATATTTTGTTTGGATTTGTAAATACTATTCAGCTTTCTGAATCAATAAAATTACATAAACCAATAACACAAATAATAATATATTTTCTTTGGAATATTTTAAATGTATTGGACTATTAAATCATGCAATACTATGAAAAAATAATTGATCTAAAAATCGTACAAAACTATTTTCATGTATGAGATAAAATATTGAATTACCACTTATAGTTTATGATAAATTATAGTTTATTAAATTACCACTTATTAATGTTATTTAAAACCATATTTTAATTTTAGATCAAACTTAAAGATTGCTCTTTTGGTAACTCCTGCCTTAATAATCCCAGTTCTATTGCATCAACTTTTGAAATAAAATGCAAACTAATAAAGCAAGTTACCGGTGGTCACTAAGTATGAGAAACCGAGATGACTGGTCTCTTCTTTTATAATGTAGACTTTTACATTTATAAAACAAAGCTTACTTAATCAACTTCTTCGCATCAGACTCACTTATGTGAGCTGTTCAGTTCCATTAGACAGTTTCTTCATCTTCGACTATTTTATTCTTCTTCCATAAATTTTCTCTACGCTCACTCTATTATCATGGATCGTTCTCTACTTCTTATTCTTCTTTCTATTTTCTCAACTCTTGTCCCTATGCGTAACTCTTCTTCTTTAGCCTTCTCAGTTGCTTATGCAAGTGTTTTTTGCTTCTTCCTCTCCAAGTTTACCTTCTCTTCTCTAGCTTCCTCGATCTCAGAACAACTGTTGCAACCCTTGTATTGGCTTCTTCTTCATCATCATGACCACGCTGTCTAAGCAGATGGCGGCTAATGCCAACCTCTCCGAACCTTTAGCAGCCTTAGTTTATTCCTGAGCTTCAAATAAAATAGTCTGCATTGTACTTGCCCCAGCCTTTGCTTGCTCTGCGTCATCTTGAGCCTTCCGTAGCTCTTCAGTGAATGATTTTGCTTCACTGTGACAGTGAATGATTTTGCTTTATCAGCCTTTGAGTTGCTTGCTGCAGCTGCTTCGGTAGCTCCACTATTTCCCTTCTAGCGTCTTTTTCCTTGGACTCAGAAATAGCTATTTTCATGTTGATCTCAGCTTCTAGAGAAATAGCCGCTAAATATGGCATACCTTCTCTTTGCTATACGACCAATCCATCACTCGCCAGCAAAACAAACCTGGATAAACAAAAGGCAGTGTTTACTAAAAGCATGAGAAACGAAACTAAAAATCATCTTTCTTGGGTTTTCATTTTAAAAAAAAAAATATATGTTAACAAAACCATAAACTCCTAGTTATCACAATATGCTTGATTCCATGGAGGGACATCAAGGAATCTAGGAATGATATCTTCTTTGAATTCTCTGCAAACGGCAACCATAAGCTATCAGTATCCTGAAACACTAACATCTAACAACCGAAAATCACAACCCCACAAAGTTGTAGTTTTATGACAATACAATGAAGCATCTCTCTCCCACCAGTCATCAAAGAGTATGCAAACCTAAAGCCAATTGAAGCATAAACCTGAAGATTAAAACTTGGGAGAACTGTAAAGTAACCTTTAATTTTGGGGTGACTTTAACAGCAACCTCTTGACCCTTAAGTTCTCTTTCTTGAAGTTAGGCAAGCAGAGAAAATGCAATCAAAATGACCTCTCCCGATCTCTTCCCCTGACTCCCATCCTACTCTGGAACTGCATACCTCTGAATTCAGAAAACATATTGACAACACATTAGTTTGTAGTGACTAAAATAAAGAGTGCCCAACAAATTATTTTACAGAACATGATAGCAGCAAAATCAGACATTTTTTTGTTAGGTAGAACTTGTAGAAGTTTTGGAAAATAGGAATATGAATTTCCTCACTCTTTAAGATGAAGATGTACTGAGACACTTCCCTCTGCGAACTGTTGTTGACGGTTTGAATGGAAGGTGGAAAAGTGTTTGGTTATTCAAGATATACCTTTATGTATTCAAAAATTTCCGAAAGAAAATCTTTATTTCCACCATGCACTTCCTATGTAGTACCTTCAGCTTCAACTGACAACCACTTTTCCATTTTTAAACTCTAAGGCAGATATCTCTTATTTTAAGGCTTGTCAAGCTTTTTCTTTTCTTCCTACAAAAACATGTCACAATTAGCCAAGTTCAGTATTACTAAAGAAAGACGTCTAAATAGCACAAAACTGAATATAAATTATTTGACCCACCAACTTCCACTCATCTGCCTCGCATTCATCATCTTTTACTCATGTGTAGCTTCTTGGACCTATGCCAGACAGTATGAAGAATATTTTATTAGAAAAACATGGCCACGTACTAACGCTACAATCTTAAACTTTCATAGTTAGGGTCTGTAACTGGTCAACTGATATTCTTGTAGTTTCCCATCCTCGCTACTTGGTTAGACATGTGAATTAGATAGAACGTTCAACAAACAAATAAATAATTTGGAAAACTTGGTTAAATGATTCAACACAGAGCAAATGTTCAATAACATAATCAAGGAAAAAAGTTGGTAATTAGGATTCAACAGAATGGATGTTCCACCGCGTGTATCATGTATAAGCATACCCATGAGTTCGCTACCGCCTCGGACGTTCCTCGCCTCCCAGAAACGGAGCAAGAGAAATTCAATGGTGGAGGAGGAACGGCCAGTTTGTAAATCAGAGAGAAAGACCAAAACTTTAGCCATAGCTCACAGTTTTTGTTCACTGATTAGTTTAGAACGAATGAGAAGATGATTCTCAAAGTAGGAAAGTATACCGTTTAATAGTTGAGCATCCACCGCCTTGTAGAATCAAAACTTGCATTGAATATAGATCATGGTGATCGATTAATGGAGGGGAAGAAGATGAAAGATCGTATGCGCAAGCCTAATCGCCATATCTCTGAGGATGCACAACCCACTAACCTAATAGAAAACGCGGCGTTTAATCTAGGAGAGATTGATATATTATGGTGTGGGCCCGACGAAGAGAAGTGACAGCCCAACAAAACTAAAGCTCGAATGAATATCTGATTAAATTACGCGTTTAAAAAAAGACACGTGTCATCGTAACCTTGCTCTATTTTCTGACGTGGCAGCCTAAGGAGTGAGAGAACTGTACTTTATATATAAAGATATTTGTATTCATTATTCAGAATTTTTTTCTCTAACATCATTCTTGAATTTAGTAAAAAAATAAATTTAGAAAAATCTATATGTATTTTCTTGAGTATTTGTTTTGTGTTTGTTTATATACTTTTATAGTTTGTCTATGCTATTGATAGTCCATCACTATTCTATATGCATTTAGAAAAGACAAAATAGCTTGATCATACAATGTTATTTTTACAGATTTATACTTGAAATTTATCAAATCTCTATAAAGGCATAATAAATGTTTCATGAAAATTAAGATATCGCAAAGACAAATGTCAAACTAACCTGCAGAAGGTAAATGAGAGAACATGGGCAAATATTAGGACTATACCCTGCATTAGGAACCAAGAAAAAGGAAAGAATCATATTTAACTTAGCAATAATCGACCCCACAAAGAATAATAGTAATAAAATGAAGAATGTACTTTATCCATACATATAAATTTAAACTAGAAAACAGAAATGATTAAGAAAAACTATTGATGATAATTTATCTTTAATAAACTATATTAGGATACTAAATCACTTTTCATTCAGGAAAAATGAGTGCACTTGAAAAACTTACAGCCTCTAAGAAATTCAAGTTTTTTAAGAGTTGATCTATTAAACTTGTAGCTTTTCGCGTTTCCTTTGATCTGGTTATATATAGTTTTGAAAGTTTCGTGATTATTTGGTGACTTAACTAGAAACTACCTAATTAGTACCCGATTGTAACCAAGTTACTAATTCATGCTCTGCCCTGTGCTAGAGGTGCATTTGCACAGGGCTCATTTCACTCTTTGATTTTTTTCAGCTTAGTTTAGGGCCCAATTTTTTTTTAAAAAAAATTATATAAAAAAATGAATCTCAAAATTTCTGTAGCATAGGGCCCAATTAATGTTTCAGACCGGCCTGAATTCATGACAACGATTTCGCAAATTATTCATGACTTAACTAGAAAGTACCTAATTAAGAACACGAAATGCATGACAACGATTTAATAACTAATGGGTGGTGCACACCATGTGCGTAGGATATAGGCGTTAACATATTTAAAATTTTATATAGAAAATTATTTCATACTATCAATTATAAATGGTTTTGAATTTTTGTTATAAATTTAATTTGTTTTTATTTACTTCTTACATTAAAAAGTCTAATTGGACAATATGAATAAGATGATAATAATTAAAAAAATGATAATAAGAAATATTTAGTTTTGAGAGAAACGAAACTCACATAATTGTATTACGTAACTTTTTATGGGTATCGAAGTTTCTTAACAATCACGACAGATGCATAACTAAAACCAAAGATATACAAAACTGCATAGACGCAGTTTTTGATGTTAAAGAAAATTTTTTTACCCTTATAAACACCAGTTAGATTCCACAACATAAAAAAGTCACTTAAGACATAAAATCTGAAAACGTTTACACGCTTAGTCACGTGTTAGTGGTCGGGTGGTATACGGTGTCCCGCAATAATTTTAAAGATCACGGATTCGAATTCGTTTCCCTCAGATTACCCTAGCGTATAATCATACAACATGGATATCTAACTCCACTGCGAGTAACCGAATTTGACTGGCACCGGTAGTCAAGCTCTCGGGATTAATCGGTTGAAACACGACTCGCTGGATATCTCGGATTAAAAAAAAAACATTTGCTCATTTGACCCTTTCTCAAAAAAAAAAAAACATTTGCTCATTTGATTTGTAGCTTTAAACTTTGATTATACTCTCTCTATTTCATAAATATATATTTTTATAATGTTTTTACATATATTAAGAAAACGCATTAAATCACTATAATAAATATATTATTTTCTGTAATTTTCAATTTTCAATAATTTTAATTAATAGTAGATCAATAAAATCAATTATTTTTTAAAAACATTTACAATATTTTCATAAAAAAACAAAAAAAAAACAATCTTATTTTGGTAAAACCATTTTCTAAAAAATATATTTTAATAGAACGGGGGAGTATATCACTCCTAACTAAAAAAGACTGGGATGTAGTATCATTAATTTGAGTAAAACAATAAATTGAAGAGGGAAACATATAGTTTAGGTCATTAATCATGCCATTTGCTCATGCGTGAAACTTGGTAAGAACCATCGATTTCCAGAGAGTTGATCAGACGAGCAATCCAATTTGTGTAGTTGCTCCATCTTCTTCGTCTCGAGATTGAAGATAAAGATATCACTTGTATTATTGTTATGACTACCCTTGAAATAGATAGAGTTTCTACTGATTCCCTCATTGTTGTTGGCGAGCACAGTGATACCTAAATCCAAAAGCATTGACTCGTCGCCCAAGGAAACAACTCGTTTAAACAACCCTAATGAACAAACTTTGTAGAGACGGAATGACCAGATCCTAGACACAGATCTTAAGTACGTTTCAACCTTGAGGACATCTCCAGTCACAGTGACTACAAGTTTTGTGTCACAAAGTCTCCTTTTGTCACTTGGATAAGGACGTCTTGGACCACCAGACAAAAACCTTTCGACGTAAACACATCTACACCAAAAGCTTTGTTGTGGAATCTCTCTTGAAAAATCAAAGATCGTTAGATCACGGGAATGGCTTAAGAAGTAAAGCTTGTGATCCTTGAAAACCATGTCACAACAGTCTAAAGCTTCCGGGATTTGAGTCCACGAGTTGTGTCCTTTCTTGGAATAGACCAGACAACAGGTTCCAAGTCCCCATGCAACTACGTAATCTTTCGTTCTCTCGTCAATCCAAAACACAGGGGATCGTAAAGAGAAACAGAGTCTGTGGAATTTTCTGTGTATTATTCAATGAATTCGAGCTTACATATATACAACTCAAACTGAGCAAATGTAGGAGTATCTACGACTATCTTACACTCTGTTACAACAGTTCCTAAAATATAGAAACTAACAGATAAAGGAAATATATATTCGTATCTTATCCTCAACAATGGTTACCGTTAAAATACTCATACTTCGAACTCCAATACCCCCCTCAAGTGGGAGCATACAGATTATGTATTCCCAACTTGAGACGAAAAGATAGAAAACCTTCCCTTCCAATCGGTTTCGTTAGAATATCGGCGAGTTGCTGTGTAGTGTTCACGTGCTGAAGTTGTATGTTCCGCGATAACACCTCATCACGAACAAAATGAAGATCTAGCTCTATGTGCTTCGTTCTCTCGTGAAAGACCGGGTTCGTTGCTATGTAAATAGCTGATTTGCTGTCACAGAAGACATCCATTGGGGCTGTAAGATTAACTCCGAGATTTTCCAACAAACGTTTCAGCCATATCAACTCTTGTGTCAAAGTTGCAATGGACCTATATTCAGCTTCAGCTGAAGACCGACTTACAGTGGGTTGTTTACGTGTTTTCCAAGAGATTGGTGATCCTCCAAGTTGGATGAAATAGCCTGTTACTGATCTTCTAGTCAATGGGCAGGAAGCCCAATCTGCATCGCACCATCCTGTTATCTTGAAATCGCCATCAGCCCTTAGTAGTATTCCTTGTCCTGGATCAGCTTTTAGATAACGTACAACTCGTAACGCGGCATGCCAATGATCTAGGCGAGGCATCTTCATAAACTGGGATAGAACATGTACTGAAAATGCCAAATCAGGACGAGTGACCACCAAGTAAATTAACCTGCCTAGTAGTCGTCGGTATGGTTTGGGATCTACCAGTCGTGGTGAAACAGAGACAGCAAGATGATGTTGTTGCTCAAGAGGAAAGGACGCCGGTTTTGCTGCGAGGAGACCAACCTCAGTTACAATATCTAGGACGTACTTTCGCTGGCATAGATAAATACCAGAGACATTTCTTGCTACTTCAATCCCTAAAAAATATTTAAGGGGACCCAAATCCTTCATATGGAAGCAACTCGATAGATAGTTTTTGAAAGCCTGAGTTGCCTCCGTACAACTGCCCGTTATGATTAGATCGTCGACGTAAATCAGAATTTGTAGCCGAAATTGACTCCTTTCCATAGTAAATAAAGAATAATCTGCCAAGGACTGCTGAAAACCATATTCCTTCAAGGCCTTGGACAACTTCGCAAACCAGCAACGAGGTGCCTGTTTAAGTCCATACAGGGATTTCCGTAAGCGACATACCTTGTTAGGGTCCGTAGAATGAAAACCAAGGGGCAACTTCATGTATACTTCTTCTTCCAAATCTCCATGTAAGAAGGCATTGTGTACATCCATCTGATGAACCTCCCAACCCTTCTTTGCCGCTACATCAAGGAACATTCGAACTGTACCCATCTTGGCGACTGGAGCATATGTTTCGTTGTAATCTTCTCCCGCAACTTGCTTGTTGCCGAGTGCTACCAGCCGAGACTTGAATCTCTCTATGCTTCCATCTGAATTGAACTTGATTTTGAACACCCATTGACAACCGATTGCCTTCTTCCCTGGGGGCAAATCTTCTATTGTCCAAGTAAAGTTTTCTTCCAACGCATCGACCTCGTTAACGACTGATTTTCTCCACCGTTTGTCCTTCATCGCTTCCTTAAACGATTTTGGTTCTTTTGCCGTCAGAATCGCAGTGACATAGGCAACGTGTGTTTCCGAAAACCTATGATAATCATCATAGTTAGATATAGGATAACGGACCTCTTCAATCTTGCTCTCTGCATCAATCACCAAGGCAGAGTTGATGACATAGTTGCGAAGTTTTACGGGGGCCCTCTTATTTCGATGACCTCTTCCCAGTTGTTCTTCTTGACGATCATCAAGAGCTTGGTCTTGTGAGGTATGCGTATCGGTAATAGCTGTTGAAGGAGCAACTATCGGAGTTGTTGAAGACGACGATGCGTTGTCAATAAGTGGACTAGTACGTGTTGTAGAGCCCACAACGAGTGTCTCTGTTGATGGGCCAGCTTGTTGTAGGATTGGGTTTCGTTGGGCCACATCGTCGTCATAAACCAGCCCATTAGCCATTGGAGCCCACAACTTAAGTGTTTCGTCTTCAACCTCCGTAATACGCCGAAAGGGGAATTCTTGTTCAGAGAAAACAACGTCTCTGGAAACGAAGAACTCCAATTTTGTCAAATCATACAAACGCCATCCCTTCTTTCCATAAGGATAACCCAAGAAAACACATCGTCTACTTTTCTCTGCAAACTTGTCCCCGCTGCGATTCTGGTTATGTGCATAACACAAACTCCCAAACACTCTCAGATGATCGTAACTCGGTTTCGTTTTGTATAAACGTTCATAGGGTGTTTGATACTCCAAAACAGAACTTGGAGTTCTGTTAATTAAATATCTGGCTGTCAATATGCACTCCCCCCAGAACTCTATCGGAAGATTTGCTTGAAAACGTAGGGCTCTTGCGACATTAAGCACATGTCTATGTTTTCTCTCAACTCTACCGTTCTGTTGGGGTGTCCCGACGCATGAAGTCTCATGAATCACTCCATGTTCTTGAAAGAAATCGGACAGGGCTAGGAATTCAGAGCCGTTGTCGCTTCTGATTGTTCGTATTGAGGATTTGAACTGCTTTTCGGCGAGAGCAAAGAAGTTCTTTAAATGTTTTGTTGCTTCACTTTTGTCAGTTAACAAATAAAGCCAGACACCTCTTGAATAATCATCTACTATCGTCAAAAAATATCTTGCTCCGGAGTGAGATGGAGTTCGATATGGACCCCAAAGATCAACATGAATTAATTCAAAAATCCTTGTCGTTTTATTCATACTAATCGGGAAACAGTCTCTTGTTTGCTTAGCGCGGAGACAAACATCACACGCCTTATTTGAATCAGAAACAGAAATAGATGAAACAACTGGAAGCAATTGAACCACTTTCGCAGAAGGATGTCCCATACGATTATGCCACAACTCATATGTCTTCTCTTCTTTAGTCGTGATGGAAGCTGCATTTTCGAAGCTGCGAAAGTGAAAAGTGCCTCCTACTCTCTTACCCGCTCCAATCACCGTCCTCGAAATGCGGTCCTGGACAACAAGAAAGTTATCAGCCATTTGAACAACACATCTGTTTTCATCCATCAACTGTCCAAGTGAAATCAGGTCAGACTTCAACTCTTGAACATAATAAACTGATTTCATTACTAAATCTGATCCCAAACGTACGGATCCTTCTTTGATAGAGACCTGTTGTCCCCCATCCGCCATAATAATTAACACTGGTTCCATGTCTCTCACGTTGGTCAAAATGTCAAAATTTCCAGTAAGATGATGGGAAGCCCCTGTATCCAAAATCCAAGTAGGGGACAGGGACTTACCAGAAAGTTTATCGACCGCCTTTTCTTTGCCTTTTGTTCCATTGATGATGTTCTTTATCGAGTTCCACTGCTGCTCTGTCAAGCCAGACACTCCATCTCGGTCGTGATCAGTAATGACCAAGTTGGCATGAGTGTTACTCTGCGCTTCAATGTTTGGAACATTGACACAGTTTGCATAAGTTTGTTGTCCACGGCCACGACCTCCATTAGAAGTCGAAGAACCACCACGTCCTTTTCCTTGGAGAGTTCTACTTTTCGATCTATCACCCCACCATTCCGGGTATCCAATGACCGCATAGCAGTTATCCGAGGAATGTCCACTGCGATTACAGTGTTTGCAGACTGTGTTTACATCCGATCTGATTCTAGGCTTCGTCTGAACGGCAAAGGACGTAACCTCAGGTCGCTCTTCACCACTAACGCGAAGATCCTCTTCTTGACGCACAATATTGTAGACATCCTCCAGTGGTTGGACAGGAGAGCGTGCTACAAGACTTGATCTTACGGCCCGAAACTGGTCATCTAGACCAAACAGAAACTGATGCACTTTGTCCTCCTCTCGATCAGCCTCTTGAGCAGTTCCTAGATCACAAGTGCATTTGCCACACTTGCAAGTTCGCAGAGGACGATACATCGCCAAGCTGTCCCATATACGATTCAGCTTACCGAAATAAGATTCAATCGCCAATCCCCTCTGTTTGCAGCAAGCTAATTCTGCTTTGATTTGCTGGATCCGTGGCCCGTTCATCACCGAGAACCGCCTTTTCAAATGATCCCAAAGGTCTTTAGCAACATCTCGATGTGAGATATTGGACCGCAACACCGGATCAATCGTCATTTTAATCCAGGAAACAAGAAGCGCCTGAATAGTCCACCAATCCTCTAGATCTGGTGAAGTGTCATCTGGTTTCATGATTGATCCATCAAGAAACCCAAATTTCTTCCTCGAGGTCAGCGCCGTCTTCATGCCGCACGCCCATTCGTCGTAGTTGGTTCCTTTCAGCAGTGGATGTGAGATCACTGCACCTGGGTTGTCAGCCGAGGTCAAGTCGTAGGGTGAGATGGTCCTTCTTACTTCTGTCGTTCCTGCTAATCCAGCAGCCGTGGTCGGGTTCGGTGATGTTGACATGATCGATCTGTTAAAAAAATTTCAGGCTCTGATACCATAAAGAGAAACAGAGTCTGTGGAATTTTCTGTGTATTATTCAATGAATTCGAGCTTACATATATAGAACTCAAACTGAGCAAATGTAGGAGTATCTACGACTATCTTACACTCTGTTACAACAGTTCCTAAAATATAGAAACTAACAGATAAAGGAAATATATATTCGTATCTTATCCTCAGCAATGGTTACCGTTAAAATACTCATACTTCGAACTCCAATAGATCGTATGTGCATACGTTTAGCCGGTTCACGTCCGTTGGGACATGTAATGCGGAACCCGACCACGACACGCTCCAGCTTTGTCGTCCCAACCTGTGACTCCACAGGAGGTAGATTGATCCTCTCCATGGTGAAGAGGTTCACAACGTAGAGATTATTCAAACGGTTTCGAATCAAGAGCCAACTTCCACAGGTCTTTAAACAAAAGATCCTTGGGAGTTCCAAATCAAGATCTTGCGTCTTGTAGAGTTTGTTTTTCTCCTCGGGATTAAACAAGGTGCAAGAACTGTTGTGATACAAGCGGTGATCTTTAAGGATCAAATGGTTAAAGGATGAGGATTACAAGTGGCAAAGTAACTCTAGTTAAGTTGAGTAATTCTAAAAGTAACTATGGTTTAGGTAATGCATTAGCTTTATAATAACGGGAAGAGTGGGTAAAAGGTTTTATCGAGAGTTTGAGTAACTGAAAAAGGGGAGAGATTGTATCATGGTTTCTCTGTAATCATCATCTTTCTCATTCAATAAGATCATATTTCTCTTTATTCCTAGTTTGAGAAGCTACACGTAACAAACTTGGTATCAGAGCCATACGATTCCGGAGACATCTCGAAGCTGCGATGGATCAAGTGCTGGAACGTTTGCAACATGGCGTGAGGAGGATGGGACCGTTGGTTGTGGAGCAACAACCGGAAAGGGACATGAGGTTCCCGAAGCCGGCCATGGTTGTCCAAGAGCGGTGTAGCAGATCCTCATACCTGGAGCGGATGGAGAAGTACTGGACCGAGCGCTGGATCGAAATAGCTTTGGCAGGTGGTACCTCGATGGAGGAGATAGAAGAGATCCAAGCTATGACGAACTATGAGAGGCCGGTGAGGACCCTTGAGGAGGAAAGGAAGGCCCGTCTGGAAATGCTCGAAGAGTGCCGCCAAATGATTGATCGATGGGATGAAGAAGATGCAGCGAAGAAACATGATGTGGAAAAGACGGCGGTTCCTGTAGCAGACCCGAATCCGATCTTTAACCATGACGGAGGATCCTGGGAGAGTTACTTTCAGATGCCGAAGCTGATCTCCTCGGAAACTATGCCAGAGGAGAAGAAAGCGATTCTTCTGTGTGTACCAGATGCGATGGAGACAGAGGTGCTGACGTGTGAGAAAAGTGCAGACGAACCTTTCACCATGAAACGCCAGTCTCAAGAAACTCGATCAGTCAAGCAGAAGAAAAAGAGAAAGAAGAAGAGGAGATGGAAGAAGCCTTGTATAAAGATTCAAAAACGTGTGGAAGCACAATGGAGTTTAAGGAACCAGGTGGATCTCTATGTGGGCTGCGGAGGAGAGCTAGGGTGGTTGGTTAACAAAGAGCAAAAGGCACTGCACGAGCAGAAGAAAGGAAAGATGAGAAAGGCCGAGAGAAAAATAAATGCCTACCAGTTGCTCGACAAATTGCATCGGAGAAGGAAAAAAGTGAATAAAAAAATCAAGAAGAATTACCTACGGGGTAACAAGCGGGCCCAGAAAGGTGATCACTTAAACAGATTTTGGGAATTAAGAAAGAAGGAGCTTAACGTAAACAAGAAGGCATTTTGGCTTGGAAAGTTGCTTTGGAAAAATACGAAGGTGTTAACAAAGAAGGCAGAGAGGACGAAGCGTAAATTCAGTGAAGTTCGCAAGAGACAAAAGGCACAGAACATGGCCAGGTTGCTAGTTGTCTATACGAAGAGGAGAGCCAAGTGGAAATACAAAACAGTGGAAATTACTTCACAACTCAAGAGAGGTAATCTGACTGCTTGCCTATGGAACTCTACGCTTGAACATACACGGTCTAGGAAGATATTTAGATGGTATAAGAGAAGCATTGATAAGATGAACCACATGAGGTCTGCTATATGGCTTAAACTAGATGGAATTGGGAAGAATTTTTGGAAGTGGTTGTTAGCTGCTGATGGAAGAAAAAGTGCTAAGTGTGCTAAGTCGAAGCTCAGGCGTGTAGGCTGTGGTGAGCTTCTCTTGCTGGTTCCAACAGAGTGGATGAAACTCATGATCAAAAAGAAGAAGCAAAGGATCAGATGCAAGCTGAAGCAAGAGAGGCTGAAACAGGAATGCATGAGAGTGCTGGACAAGGTTGAAGAATGGATGAAAAATAAGTACAAACTGAAGTGTGAGCTGGAGTTTGCAATATGGGAACATACAACAAGTATGAAGTATCTCGAATATTGGAGAAAACACATGTTTAGACAGAAATGTAAAAAGCTAAGGATCGAGGGACAAAGTCTTGTTATATTGGTAGTCACCAAGATGAGAAAGATAATGATGATTAAGGGTCAGCGTATGGTCATAGGTAAACCTCTCAAGCTTGATACAATGTTATGGATGATGGCCTTGTTGGAATTTGCTAAGACGGTTGGCCGTAGATTCAGACAAGTGTACGTCAAGCAGAAAGAAGAGAACTTTTCAAGGCTGCTGGCAGTGGGAATGAAGTTCTCGAGGGAGTGGGAGAGGCAAAGAGCTGGAGACAAGTACAAGAAGGTGCACACAGCTAGGAGTAAAATGAGGTTTTCTGTAAAATATGTTGTCATTCTGGTGTATCTCTTGAGGAAACAGTTTCTCACAAGTGGTAAGAGAGCTAAATTCAGAAAGAAGCTGAGGAGCAATGAACTAAACTGCTTGGGGATGGTGTCTCCACCAAGAATGGCAGGGAAGAAGATGTATTTCAAGAGCTTCTGTGGGGTTTTTGCCTGGTTACACATTCCTGAGAACCAGAGTAGGAAATCTGCTTTATCTCCAGATGATGCTGAAGACAATGGTTCTGAGACCGTACATGGGGAAGGCCTTTGCTGGAAGGTAAAGCATGTCACTGGGCAGTATGAGCTTTTGCTAGGGAGAGAAAGGTTAGCTGAACAAACGTTACAAATGGGAAGCATGGCAAAAAAGTTAAGCATCAGACTAAAGAGGAAGGAGCAGGAAGATGATTTGAGGATTCAGATATTCTGCTTGAGGAGTTTAGTGTTCTCATTGAGAGAGAAGAACAAGCATGTTCAAACCGAGGAGCTATTGGAATTTGGAGCTGCCCTAGTACAAGCGAGAGGAAGATTTTTCAAGACCCATGCCACAAAGAAGAAGGTTAACGTGTTGAAGAACTCTGAGTATGGGGTGTGTTTTGAAGCTCATGATCTCACTGGCCAGAAGATGGTGATGGGATGTAAGCTCAGGGATAAGGGGCACTTTGTGAAAGAAACTCTAGGGTCTTTTGTTCTTGAACTGGTTGAAGTAACAGCTCACAGAAGTTATGCTTGTGCCACCAAGGGTAACGATACAAGAGCAAAACCTATTGGAAAAGTGAAGGTGTCCCAAGGGTTCTCTGTTAAGACAGATTCCATAGAGATAACTATGGGTCAGTGTGATGCAAGGACTTCATGCAGTAGTAGCTGTATCAGCTGTGAAAGTGCAGTAAGGAGCAAGTTGGATAGAAGATCATCACCTTGAGGACAAGGTGAGTTTCAAAGGCGGGAGTAATGATACAAGCGGTGATCTTTAAGGATCAAATGGTTAAAGGATGAGGATTACAAGTGGCAAAGTAACTCTAGTTAAGTTGAGTAATTCTAAAAGTAACTATGGTTTAGGTAATGCATTAGCTTTATAATAACGGGAAGAGTGGGTAAAAGGTTTTATCGAGAGTTTGAGTAACTGAAAAAGGGGAGAGATTGTATCATGGTTTCTCTGTAATCATCATCTTTCTCATTCAATAAGATCATATTTCTCTTTATTCCTAGTTTGAGAAGCTACACGTAACATGTTGTTGTTGTTGTCTTCGGGGAAGAGAAGCAGCCAAGGGATGTGGTTGTTTTTGGGCGAGCATTGTCTCGAAGCGGAGTACCAAGACCGACATACGGATTGAGCTTGCCGGAAATCAGGAATGCTCAGGCGTTCCAACAGCGAGTTCAGGAGATCTGAAGGGAGATCCGACCAGGATTTGAGACGCTCATGTGAATTAGGGTTAGGGTTATGACTCTCCTCCATCAATTGAATTGTTTACTTGTATCCTCAGGAGTTCCGTATTTATTACACAACGTGACCGTCGCATTCGAACCTAAACTAGGAATCAGTTGGGTAATGTCGTGTTATGTGTATATGGGCTTTATAGGCCCAGTTAACCAGTGTATTTTGTTATGGTTTTCCATAAATATAGTAATGAGAAAGAAAATGAATTGATAAGACACCGAGAATGGTGGGGTCTAGATAGAATACGCGAGATTGCAGCATTCAAAGGCGGGGTAGGAATAGCGGTGTTGGTAAGATCGAGCCACGCCGAGTCTTAGCGGAAAGTGATCATAAGACATTGCAGGGCAGACCACTTTCGGAGTTGGATGTCGAGCATACGAGGGCGGGTGGTCACATAGGGATGCCATGGAGGGGGCTGGAAAGAGATTCTTTGGGCGTATAGTAGATCCCATAGTTCTAGGTTGATTGGAGTCATAATTTTATGTTTGGTGATGACTGAGTTCATTACATTGTTGGATGTTGTGAAATGCTAACGGTTAGTGGCCAATCAGTTCTTGTCTCGCATTTAGCAGTATGGAGGTTCATGCATGGAAGCTGGTCTATAACCGTTTCACAGAATGTTCTATTTACTCATACCCTCTTTTTCCTTTTTCTTTTTTTCAGGATTGTTAGCAGAAGTGTTGAAAATTGTTGAGATAGGGGATTTGTACAAAAAACACATCTGAAAATCTTTAAGCTTAGTAATGGGACAGAGGAATTATCGGTTGTTTAGACATGTGTCCTTATCCTCGTTGACCCTGGAAATGTCAAAGGGGAGAAGGGTGTTATATTATTCATTTTCATATCTAGAGTTCACCTTCTTCTTCACGAGAGTGTGAGCTCTGATTGTTTATGTTCAACGTCAACTCCTCTAATAAAAACAATCAATATCCAAAAAATTTAATGAAAGAAAAAACTTATGCTAAATCCTAATCCCTAGACCAGTTTACTCGTTCTGCTTTGTAAAGTAAAAGTCCACTCCATTGGATAATTATCTTTAACAGAGTAAGTAATACAACTACCAAACTCCTTTGTTAACTCTATTTTTATAATAATCTGATTATATTTTTTTCTTTTTAACTCTCTATTTATGTCCTTTTCTTGGAGTTTTATTTATGATTATTGTCACTTTACTTCTTCTAAACAATTATCATATCGAATGTAGAAATATTAATTCTTTTTTTCAAAATTACAGTTTCCCAGTTTACCAACCTTATAGGACGCCATTAAACTATTAATCTCTTGTTAGTATATCTCCAAGTTATCCTAACTTGTACGTCTGGAAGCAACAGACTATAATCCAAGCTCTATTACTAAAATTAAACTATATTAAACAACACTAATTAGAAAGCTGAAAGTATCATCATGTTAGCTAATTAAGTTGGTCCAGTTTGGTGTTAAAACAAACAAATTGGCCGGGCTCACTTCAAAGTTCAAACAAAATTCTCTTAGACCCGGTTTCCACCATATATTTCGACCAATTCCTGTCAGAATCTTAAACCGGTTCGGTTTTGATCGGTTATTGATAACCAAACCGAAATGATCCTTGTTTTCATAGTTAGTGCGTAATGGAATCAGTACAAAATGGTCGGCTTCTTAAAATATTATTTAATTGTGGAAAAGCTTATAATTTTCTGCTGAGTCGCCTCGCCTTTACTTCCTTTCCCTTTCCACGAAAACGTAATGGAATGGGAAAATGACGCATAGGACTGATCGTGAAGCCGACACATATGCCTTGTCCGAAAACACTGAAGCCTAAAAACGGTAATGACAAAGTGACAAACTTTTTGCATTCTTTATCATATAAAAATATACATAATTCGATTCCTCTGTTTTTTTTTTTTTGTCCACGTCAGGCAAGTCCGTTGTTCAAGTGTTCGTGTGTGTGTATTCTTAGCTTCGCTCTTCTCTTTTCCGCAATCCAGTGGATTCGTTACTTATTGCTTTATCTAGATATTAATAAAGGTTCTTCCTTTATCTCTCTCTCTCCGCGTCGAGTTCGTGTTTTATCCATCTGTTTCTCTCACGTTTCATGATCTATTAATCGAAACCCATTAATAGATTCTCCACTCTAAACAAACCCCATCTCTTGCAATTTGATAAAACCCACCTGATCGTTTTACTCTGTTTTTATCCGGTTCCTCTGTTTTGATCCGGTTACTCTGTTTTTTTTTGAGTTCCAGGTCTCACCTGATTGATGGGATTCTCCTTCTCTTCAATTCGTTATGGTTACTTGAGAATCACATTCGTCCTCGTCGTCTCTTGTGTCCTCTTGACCTTCTTCGTGAGCCCTGTTGATTCCAGCGTCCTGAAGCCTAAAACAGAGCATGATTGCAGTGCTCTGAAGCACTTTCATGACTACGAATCAAAGTGCGCTTACCTGAAAACCATCGACCGTTGCGCGAGTCAAGGCTTCATAGATTACCTCTCGTTACTCTACTGTAACTTCGAAAAGTTTCCACTTTTGGGTCAATCTCTCCTCTTCCTCTGGCTCCTTGCTCTGTTCTACGTCTTGGGACATACTGCTTCTGAGTATTTCTGTTCATCTCTCGAGTCTCTCTCAAAGCTTCTTAACTTATCACCAACCGTTGCCGGCGTGACTCTTCTCTCGCTAGGTAATGGCGCTCCTGATTTGTTCGCAAGTTTGGTCTCTTTCATGGGGGAGGAGTCAAAGGGTACTTACGGTGTTGGTCTCAACACTGTTGTGGGAGGCTCTTCTTTCGTCACGTGCGTTGTTGTTGGGATCATTAGCATCTCGTTGCGTAGTAGACGCGTTCGGATCGAGAGGTCTGCTTTTATAAGAGACGTTTGTTTCTTCTGTGTGGCCATTGGTTCATTGTCTTTGATTTTGGTTTATGGGAAGATCAACTTTTGGGGAGCTCTTGGGTTCTGTTCGTTGTATGCTGTTTATGTCGCCTTTGTGTATTTATCTTGGAGGTTTTGTGGGGAAGGTTGTCAGTTTGATCTTGAGTCGGTTCATAAGCGTGGGAGTCTTAGTGAACCAATCTTGCAGAGAGATGATGATGATGATAGTGTTGTTGATGAAGAGCATGTTAATGTCGCTGATGATGATGATCATCATCAGCGACATTACTGGAGGTTGGTGGTTTGGGTTATCACTTTGCCTATCTACTTACCAAGGAGATTGACTATTCCTGTTGTAAGTGAAGCCAAATGGTCTAAACCAACTGCTGTTGCTTCGGTCACATTAGCTCCGATTCTGTTATCGTTTCTATGGAACTGGAAGATGAGTTCAACTAGTTTTGAGGTAAAGATAGTTTATCTAACAGGGTGTTTGGTCGGTATAGTTCTTGGTTTCATCGCATTAGCCACGACCAAGAACTCAAACCCACCAAAGAAATGGTTATTACCTTGGTTAGCAGGAGGGTTTGTAATGAGCATGACATGGAGTTACATCTCAGCACAAGAACTCGTTGCGCTTCTAACTTCACTAGGTTACATTTTCGGCGTAAGCCCGTCGATCTTAGGCCTAACGGTCCTCGCGTGGGGGAACTCTATAGGAGATCTTATAACCAACGTGACCATGGCGTTACATGATGGAGACGAAGGAGCTCAAGTGGCTGTATCGGGATGTTACGCGGGTCCAATCTTTAATACATTGTTTGCTCTTGGGATATCGCTTGTGGGATGCGCGTGGGAGGTTTATCCGACGAGTATTGTGATAAAGACAGATCCTCGTTTGCTGGAGAGTCTTGGGTTTCTGGTTATAGGACTGGTTTGGTCGTTCTTGGTTCTGTTTAGTAACCGGATGAGACTTGGTAGTGTGATGGGTTTAGGGCTTTTGGTTATTTACTTGGCTTCATTGTCTATTAGAATTGTACAAACAATTGGAGATTCTTACTAACCTTTGATTTTAACTCATAGTTTCATACGTATGATATTACCTTGGTTTTTGTATAATCTTGGGAATATGAGTAGCTTATTATGTATAGCTCGGGTATGGAATACATGTATGTATAATAAATAGAGTTATGGAATCCAAATTTACTGGTTAGAATTTTAATGCGTGTCAGATAAAGTCAACAATCTCTACTCATGCATGACGATGAAGTTAATACATGGCCACACAATCTTTAGGTCATAAGTATAATGTATATATTTTTTTTTCTTGGACATGTATTTATCTTTTTCATAAAGGGAATTACTATATAGTTTACTTAAATCCCAGTATAGAGGGAGGAGTTAGCTGACTCGAGAACAACACCTTGTCCCCTCTTTTTTTTTTCTCTTTGACAAATTATTTCGGCTAAACCTTTTAGGTTTAGGAAGAATGCAGTCAGTGTTACAAAATATATTGGTTATCATAGTGTATAACCCGAGTTTGAAGTGCATTTTGACAATATCAGAACATGGACTGGTCATCTGTCACAACTCACAATGCTAATCATTTAAACCAAAACCTAAAACAAAACACTATCTAAACAACGATAATTTAGTTTTCAGAAGAAATTAGAAATAAACGTTAATGCGCAATAGTATTTACCATCACTTGGTTAGCATTTGTCCGAAAATACCCGACCCGAACCCGAACCGAAAGTTTACAAGTACCTTTTGGGTCTAAATTTCTTTTAACCCGAACAGACCCGGACCCGAAGAGAACCGACCCGAATAGACCCGGACCCCGAAAAGAACGATCAAATAGACCCGACCCGCAAGAACGATTTGTACCGACTTAAAAAACATGTATATTAAAACTACTGATTTTTTTGTGTTATGTTTTATATATATATTATATAGTTATATTTTATTTAGTTGAAAATTTTTTTTGTTAACAATATTTATTATTATTTTGTAACATTTTTTAAGTAATATGAAGCTTTAAACTATAAAATTAGAGTTTAAAACATGATTTATGTTGATTATTAATAGTTTTAATTTAAGCTATTTTATAAAATATTTTAGAATATATATGACAAATATTATTAAATTGAGTGAGTCTCGGTATGCCATGTATTTTTCAGATTCTAAATACCCAACCCGAATCCGGACCGATATGGACCCGAAAAATTACGGCTTTTGTCCAATTTGAAAAAGAATAAATTGTCGTCTGCCAGTTTGAATTAAAACTTAAGATATGTGTTAAAATGTTATTGTCGTATCTATTTAATTGTGCTTAATAGTTTGGCACATTTTTGGTGTTTGGTATGCAAATGTTTAGGATATATTCCAATTTTTTGGCATTTTTCTGATAATTCAAAACTTAATGTGACACTTGGCAATGACCTTTGCCGCTGTATAAACTGATTAGGGGTTTACAATTAATTAGGCTATATATCTGCTTCATTCTGGTTGATTCCACCTAATTACAACTTTTAGTTTAAATTAGAGTCTTTTTCCTTCTAATTTTGGAATATCAATGGGTGAGCCAAAACAACAAAACAGCCAAACAGTTACAGATTAGTTTAAAAGAGTTAAATAGTTATTAAGAAGATCATAATTAGATGGTGTCATTCAAGTGCATTTACAATGCTTAATTCACATGTTCTTTAGTTTAATTTGCTCTACCAATTCAAATCTTCAATATTCTTGTAAATTAAAATCATGAATTCAGTAAAAGTTGATTAAGTTTTGATTGGTAGTAGAAATGAAATACTAATGACATATACTGTATAACTTAGACTGTAGCTGGTAATAGAATGAAATTAATGGAACAAAAAGGAATCTACTAATACTAAAAGTTGAATATGGTGAGTGGAGAAGCTATCCACGTGTGCTTAAAAATTCAAGCCAATCACAAACTAACATTTCAGCTACCACCTTAACATTTTCGTCCTCGGGCCGAGTTTTGTGTAAGCCCATCTTTTAATTGTTATTTTTGTACTAAAAAGCCCAAAACGGACCTAAAGTCTAAGAGCATGTTCAATGGGGTTGCTTAGGAGAGTTGCTTAAGAGAGGGTTGCTTATTTTGAAGAGAGAGGGTAGTTTAAGTTGCCAAAATAAGCAACTCATTTAGCATGGTTCTTGCACTGTTCACGGGTCCCACTGACCACGTGGCGACCCGTGAGTGGTTCGTTTTATTTTTATTTTTTTTATTTTTTTTTTAAATTAAAAAAAAAAGAAAAAAAAATAAGCAACCCAAAAGGTTGCTTGGGTTGAACATGCCCTAATGAACCTGCTCTTGGAAACCCTTTGCACTGCCACGTCTCTTCATCTTCATGCTCTGCTATAGCGTTACACTATCTTTCATCAAAGCTTTGTTCATGGCTTTTATTATCAAAACCTCCAGTCCACTTCGATTTCTCTCCCCCTCACACTATATATCTCACTCCGTTATATCACATCTATACTTCCCCACACTCACGCTTGAAAAAAAACTTCACTTCTATGGCCAACAAATTTGCAATATGATCCGCAAAGATCCCCTCCGACATGTTCGTCAGTCACATTCTTCCCCCTTGAGAGAGAGAAAGTCATCCATCTCTGGGAAGCCCTGAACATAACGAGAGGAAGCATGATTATGTTTGGAGATGATGATAGTGGATGAGCAGGTACGTAATCAAGTTAAAAATCCCATTTGGTGTCGCTTAAAAATCCGGTTTCAGGTACTTAATCTTTTTGCACATGTGGCACCCGTAAAGGATTTCAATGTCATTAAGGAGATCGTTGTCTAAGATGAGCAACATCAACAACTGCAACCATGAAGAGGATGAAGAAGAAGATCACCAAGAGGGAGAAGTTGAAAAGAAGGGTGTTACCGTGAAACATATGAACGTTACGAAGGATAGTAGCATTAAAAAAAAAACCCGTTCCTTACATGCTGTCTACGCTCGTTCTTCTTTGCTTGCATTTGGGGGAATTGGAATCCTTATATCTTCTTCATCGTCATGTTGTACCACTTGATCCTGTAATAAACAAAGAACAGATATCATTGCAATGATACGTTTATTGGATCAAAATGTTATCCATGACCAGTTAATGATAAAACAGAGGTATATAATAACAACTGCATCAAAATAACAGATCATAACATTGACGATT
The DNA here is from genome assembly GCA_905132765.1 of Moricandia arvensis. Taxonomy (NCBI): domain Eukaryota; kingdom Viridiplantae; phylum Streptophyta; class Magnoliopsida; order Brassicales; family Brassicaceae; genus Moricandia; species Moricandia arvensis. The sequence goes on along the minus strand of CAJHQP010006321.1, from coordinate 16,502 downwards.
TGTTAAATGAGTTCTTATCTACATGTAAAGGTAAGAGTACGAATTATAACCATCCACGCATCCTTTATAGGACCAAAGACACAGTTCGAGAAAGAAGTAAATTGCACTCATAATAATAAAAAATTGACTGAAAAGTGAAGATGTAAGTTACCTTAGATAATGACGTAGAAGGGTTATTGGACTCTCCAAAGTTCATGCTTAATAGATTCTCATAAAGCAACCAGATAATCAACAATCTGAGAAACATATATAAAATCAACTGTAACGCCATAAGTAAGTTATAAACACACAAAAGTAAAAAAAGCTATGATTTTTTTTCACCACTCAGCAGAGAAATCAGAGAAGGGAGGACGGTATAGCTTAACCCTTCCTTCTGCTGAGGCAAACAGCCAGTAAGCACCTGAGAAACAGAGTTCTTTGAAACATCAAACCAGGAGAAAAAGAAATGAACAATGTTGTTTGGGAGAAACTATCTATATGACGCATAACAATACCGTGGTTTTCAGACATTCCCAAGTCACCATGAGAGGAGACCGGACACAAGGATGCCTTTCCTGCTTCAAACTCGAAGGCAACAGTCCCACCAGTAAGCAAATCTACATCACAACATCTTCACTTAAATTTGGGCATTTTGAAAACATAATAAAAGCATCATTTTGGAAAGAGTAGATTGAGGGCCGGCCCTGAGACTTAGGCCTTACACTATCTTATCAAATATTTGGGTTAACGACCTATTTCCACACCATAACTATCATATAGTAATATTTCCACACAAACTTTCATCCTCGTCGTAATCAAACACAATTTAACTATCTCAACCTATTACCCCCTATTCTGAAAGATCGAAACTTAAATCCACACAAACGAAGATTGGACTTGGTTTTAATGGTTTATAACGTTAACCGATAATAAACCAGTTGATATTGGTAAACCCGACCAAAACAAAGATCCAACAACAAATCGATTAAAACCCGACCCGTGAAACTTCTTTTAAAATCCCAAATAGAGCATGAAGAACCCTAAAAATAGAATTTTAAAATTTGATTCTTTAAATCTCTATCGTTTGAAACTAATGATGTCTGGATCCGTCAAATCCTACAACAATAGCTTCGAGTGGATCATCTAACCCACCTTCCTCAGTTTTGTTTGGTTACATCAATGAATTGAAGGAGTGAAACGAAAAAACATAAAAAAAAATCAAAACTACAACCGCTAAATCTTAGTTTATAATATGGGTATGTTATATTTGGATAAAACTCACAAGAATCAGTTAAGAAAGCTGTAAATCGTGAAAAAAATGAGTGAAAAATCGGAATTGTAGTGTCTGCAAATCGTAGAGAAGGTTGAAGACAAGGGCAAAATTGTCATTTTATATACACTTAATTAAAATCAATGAAAAATATCAAAATGCAATGCTCGTGGTTCGAACCTGTGACTGCAAACCTTTTGTGTAAGGCACCAACCACCAGCCTAGGTATCTTCATGATACATAATCAATACTTCAAAGTATATATAACTAATATCTAATGTATCTGCTAATAAAACTTCATCTTCTCCAAAGCTTCTCTGCAAATATAGCTTTATCTCTATGCAGATACATAAATTGTATCTACGACGCGTTTAGTTTTTTCTTTTCGACTTCAATCTTCTGTCAAACTTTAATTCCATTTTTGATATTGAAATTAGAACCCACGAATTGAGAATTTAACCTAGATTTTTAATTGGGTTAGTTATCATGTATGGGTTTCGGGTTAACAAATTTTTGAATCTGGGTTGTTGATTTTAGGGTTGAATATGTAGGGTTTTATGGGTTGTTGATTTGGTTCTAGATTCGGGTTATCGGTTTAACCTTTCTAATCGGGTCGTTTGGGTTAAATTAGCTTAACCACTGGTTAACGTTTTAAGGAAAGGCTTGTTAACCAAGAGTAAACCGCTTTGTGTCGGTTTTAGATCATACATTAAACTTTAGGTGGATTAAAGTTTCGATCTTTCGGATTAGGGAGTAATAGGTTGAAATAGTTAAATTGTGTTCAATTATGACGAGAGTGAAAGTTTGTGTGGAAATATTACTATATGATAGTTATGGTGTGGAAATAGGTCGTTAACCCAAATATTTCAACTTAATTTTTATTTTACAAATTTGAAAGTCTATATTTTAAAAAAATTTCAACTAATTTTTTTTCGCATTTTTTATAATTTTTTTGGAACTAATTTACTTCAAAAATTTTAGGGGTTTGAGACCAATGTAAAGACTATGCTACTTGAGAAGGAGCAATGAAAGAACAAACCTTCATAGCGAACCTTGCCGATCTGATAAAGGCTCGGCGTTAGGGATTGGAGATCAACCCACGAGGCCCTCCAGGCAATGCCGGATCCTGACAAATTCCCACAATTAATGTCAATAAAACTAGAGTCTCGAAGTTAGAACGAAAAGCGGAAACTCACGAGGATGATGACGAGGTGGCCAGCAGCGACTGCGATCAGATTTTCAGATGACCGAGCGACGGCGTTAGGGACGATCGCGAAGTAACCAGTGAAGCTTCCTGGAACCTCGAGAAGGAAAATAAAAAACCTTAAGCTTTGAAAGGGCGACGAATCTAAGCGATTTTTTTCCGGAAATTCCAGATCTAACTATACTTCATAGAAGAGAAGAGAATATGTAATGCGTATTTTATATTTGGTAACTAAAAAGAAATCTGTAGATTTGTTTTGCTCTATGGACTGGTACAAAGATCAACTCCAAATTGCATAAGTTACTGCTTGGTGGGGTGGAGAACTTTTGGCTTCTTCTTTGTATGGAGCAATAAAGGGTTGGTGTTGATTCAGGTCAATCATATTAAAATCAGATGGAGACTGATCTGCGCCAATGTTAATTCTCTTGAAAACCAGATGTTGGCTCTTTAACTGTAAGCGACTTTGCAGTTCATAATCTGACACTTTATATCATAGAGATTTGTTACTTACATTCTGATAATTAGTATTGTAAGATAAGCAACGACTTTTTTGTAACTCATGGCTACTTCTCTTTCCCTTAAGTATGCACCAGCAATTTATGTGTAGAATAAAATAAAATTTGTAAGTTTGAGAATGTTACAATGTCCATGTGTTTTTCTGTTGTTCAAAATCTTAGGAGATATCTAATTATCTAATCTATTAAAAGAGGAGTACAAATAGGAAATACCTCTTAGTTTTCCACAAAAATTACAATTCTCTGCCACTGGTATTATCCTTACATCCAAACACAAATTAAATCAGCTCTTATATGGACATATGTTCACAATAAGCCCATTACTAATTTGTTTGACCCAATAATTATATTTTGTATATTTGTAACCATAAAATGAGTTTTATTATTTCTTTTCACCAGAGTCTATATCACTGTATCAAAACCATCTTTAAATTATTAAACCGAGAAATTGAATTAAATGTCAAAAATATATATCTTATATTCTAAAACATATATCTTAAGTACAATTTGTACTTAACTCTAATTTTTTCGTAATATTTACCATTGAATGCTACTAGATTTAAACACAGTCGTTTAATAACTTAACAACCCTGCCCAAAGTTTTTTACAAAACCAAATGCACCTAAACTCACGTGGTTTGTTATTGAATATGCCTCAGTTTAAAATTATTCTGCAGAAATCAAAACAAATGTGATTCAATACCAAATATGATACGGTCTACAGGATCAAAACCAATAATTTACAGTTTGGTTCACCACATAAAAAAAAACAATTTGTGTAAATACTTAACCACTTGATTTAGATCCAATATATATCATGATTAAAAATCATTATCAATGAAATGGTTTAGCAAACATGTCATTTATACAAAAATTAATAGGTTATCTTCAAACATGTTTAATACATAAATTAATATTATAAAAGAAATAATTATAAGATAGACTATTATCTGCAAATCCACCGGTTTAAATTTTGTATTCAAATTTTTATTTAACCCACCTATATTCCGTATGTACACGATATTATCTGCAATATATAAATATAGTTAAATTATACATTATAGTTAAACTATAAATGACAAACGTTACATCCATATTTTGCTCATGCGATCTTAGCAATTAATTAACCACATATATATATTAGCTAAAATTTAAAATATATGCGATTAATTGTATTTGTTTAAAAAAGAAATAATCTATTATACATGTCTCTCAAATCTAGCCATTTATACTATTAACTTATGTATTAGTACAAATCACGGACACATTATATTTATAAGGGCCTGTCTAGAATGACGATACATATTATCGTAAAGAGAATAATAATTTAAATGCTTACCATTAGCTAACTTATTTGTTAAAAAGTAATCAACAAGAAAGAAGATGAGAGAAGTTGTAACACCGACAAAAAAATTACAAACAAACAAAAAAATAGGTATAATTTCCTTACAAAAATATGTTTGCCAATAATATTTGGGTTTCTACAAAATTTAGTTATTATTATGGCCCATCTTTGTTACAATTTTTTATCATAATTACTCATTCAATTTATTTGTATGAGGTGGGTTTAGTAAAAATTATTAATATCATAGCTATTTTGTATGTGTATATAGATTTTAAAAATAACAAAACAATGAAAAATATTTTATAAAATATATTTTGGATTATAACTCCAACCAAAACATATTATAGTTTTAATATCTTCATAAATTTAACATATATTATATAGATTTCATAATAACAATGTGTAAATATTGTTTTACATTATTGTTTATATAACTAAAATTTATATTTTAAAAATATTTAATTTTATATTGCTAATAAATTGTGGAACTTAGTGTCAACGTATTTATATTAGATTAATTATACAAAAACATATCCATTAATTGATTCTAATTTATATACAAATATTTATATTATAAAACGTATAATTATATAATGGTGACATGAAAAACAAATATCAACATTTAACAAAAAGTGAAAACCATAATCCACGTGGACGCACAGATCAATATCTAGACTTTGATTAATTTAATACTCATCTCTACCTATGGAGGATAATATCATGATTTGTTGATTACAATTTTATTAAATATATAATTAACTTTTACTGTAAAACAAAATATAAACTATACATTACTTGATGTTAAACTTAATTTTTTTCTTAGTTATTTTAAAATTTATAATATATTTTCTTAAATAAACTCCACTTTCAGATCAGGCACATGTTTTATATTTTTTTATTTTAATTTTTAAAAATCATTTATGTAATGTTTTATTTTGTAAAAATACATATATATACACACATATTTGGATTTAAATTCAATTATTTTTTAAAAAATATATGTAAAAGCAGTGTATTAATACATAGTTACAACTTTTTTAAAAAAAAATTACATAATAACTGATCCAACATATATCCAATAAAAAAAATATATAACACAATATAATAATAAAAATATAATTTTAACAAATTGCTAAAATAACAAAAATGAAAACGTTAAAGTAAAATAAAAATTGATGTGTTTTGAAATGTTTATAAGTATATCGAAAACAAACACCCGCGCGGACGCGCGAGTCCGATCCTAGTGAAACTAAAAAAAGGAAGATGGAGAGAAAAATAGAATACATTCAGCACCAAACAAATAAAACCATCACTCTCAATATTCACAAGATTTAAAAACTTTTAGGAATTATATACGACCCACAACTTTTATCTATTTTCAGATTCCTTCTTTAACAATCAACCATTGCAAAAACAAACCAAACAAAATTCAAAAATTCACCATACTTAAAAATTCACCGGTCGATATCAAGGACTCCAAAACCCCTAGCCAATCTCAAGAACAAGAAACACAGGTAAACAACAAGTAAGCCGCCACCGACAAGTCTATCAAGCCTCATCTTCTTCTTTGGCATTATCACAAGTGCCCAAAGCAAGCCTACCATTAAGAATCCTAGTGTCTCAAGCAATGACTTGTCACTTGGAATAACATAGACCCCTGGATATTCAGCCAAAGAGGAGATGAAAAGTGGTACACCAAGTCCTATCACCGTGTTAAATAGCGGACCTGCGTAACACCCGGAAAGTGCTATTTGCGCACCATCCTTACCTCCATGAACTGCCACGGTCACATTAGCGATTAAATCGCCTAGAGAATTGCCCCAAGCTAGGACGGTTAGTCCTAGCACGGAAGGACTAATACCAAAGATGTTCCCTAAGGATATTAACAATGAGACTAGCTCTTGTGCTATGATGTATGTCCATGTCACACTCATTGTGAAGCCGCCTAGAAGCCAAACCAATGAGAATTTATTGGGCGGACGAGAGTTTTTTGTTGTCAAGAACGCTAAGATACCAATGAATAATCCGGTAACTCCTGATATTATGTACAAGATTAGGTTTCTTTTGGACCCGGTGTAACTAGAACAGTAAAGCTCGGTTAGTAGAACTGGTGCGATGGCTGTGGAAACAACCGCGCAAGGCCTTGACCACTTCTCTTCGCAGACGTCGGGGATTGTGAGCCGCCGTGGGAGGTATAGAGGTAGTCCTACGATGCTCACTACCACCGAGAAGCAAGACGGTTGTTCTTTTGGCAAATCAAGAACCATAATCTTGATATCTTGTTCTTGAGTTCTTGAATCTTGAGCAACTTTTTGCGGCGGAACCGACCTCTCCTCACCGATATAGCTGAACAATGGGACACCCCTCTCGGCTAAATCCTCTCTAGTACGCAGAACCTGATCAGATATAGGTTTCTTGCGATCCAAGAAATGAGAAACCGATAAAAACCCTACATAGAGGATATAAATAGAAAGGTAACAAAGTGCAACCCATATGGTTACTCTTCCAACGAAGACGATCAAACCAAGACAACAAAGAGCGACCAGAAGAAAAACCACATCGCGTATAAAGCTGTACTTGTCGATAGAGACATCTCGTGTTCCAATCAACAAACAAATCGTCCCGACAACGAAGCTAGAGACAAAGAACACACCGCCTAGAACAGAGTTAAGTCCCAAATCTCCATTATTCGAGCTCGTGAAAGAGGCAACACTTGAGAATAAATCTGGTGCACCGTTTCCTAGAGAGAGAAGCGTGACACCAGCCATCGTAGGAGAGAGCTTCAAGACTTTAGCCAACTTGTCTAAAGAAGGACAGAAGTAACTCGAGGCCGTGTCTCCGAGCAAGTAGAACAGAACAAATAGCCAGAGGGATAGAACTAGATGGCCTAACACTGGGGACTGTCCGAAGATGCAAAAGAAGATTTTGAGATAGTCTATGTAACCTTGTGGGTTACATTTTGATTCAGACCTAATGTAAGAACACTTGGAACGGTGGTCTTCTCGGGCTGCGAGTCCTTCGCTGCAGCTGCCACGGCTAGCAAGAGAGTTTAGGGATTTGATGGATCCTGAGTGAGGAGGATTTGATGAAGAGAAATGGAGATAGATGATGAAGATGAAGAAGAGGTTGATTAGAAGAGAGAGAGAACGTGAGCTGAGAGGTGAGGAGAAGAGACTTGCCATTCAAGGAAGCAAAGCAGATTGGTTTGAGTGGGAGCAATAATGAAGGGTGTTAGGTTTTTGATATAATAATGAAAACATGATATCGTTTTTTTTTGTGTGATTATTATTGATGTGAGATTTTTGATATGGTTAATATATTAAACATACAAGATTCCTTTTCATGCGGATGTGAGTAGGTGAAGCTATTGTTTTATATGAGAAAAATAAAGTGGGGAAGCTACATTCAATTATTCATACGAGGAAGAAAAATCGAATTTGATAAAGTGTTTTTTTTTTGTAAAATCTGTTTATCCATTATTAAAATTTTACGAGATATTCTCGTAATGACATCATTTTATTTTTTTTATATGGTCCAACCTGGAGTCCAATTTTCAAGTGTAAAAGTCACGGAGGCATGTAAATCACACGTGCCGGGATATTTGTGCCAAAATGTAATCAACTTTAAGAGTTACTAGGATCGGATCCGCGCGCCCGCGCGGGTGTTTGTTTTCGATATACTTATAAACATTTCAAAACACATCAATTTTATTTTATTTTAACATTTTCATTTGTGTTACTTTAGCTATTTGTTAAAATTATATTTTTCATTATTATATTGTGTTATATATTTTTTTATTGGATATATGTTATCTGATATGGAAATATAAGTTATAATCCAAAATATATTTTATAAAATATTTTTCATTGTTTTGTTATTTTTAAAATCTATATACACATAAAAAAATAGCTATGATATTAATAAATTTTACTAAACCCACCTCATACAAATAAATTGAATGAGTAATTATGATAAAAAATTGTGACAAAGATGGGCCAGAATAATAACTAAATTTTGTAGAAACCCAAATATTATTGGCAAACATATTTTTTTAAGGTGGTGATATTAATTTATTTATTAGACATGTTTGAAGATAACCTATTAATTTGTGTATAAATGACATGTTTACTAAACCATTTCATTGATAATGATTTTTTAATCATGATATATATTGGATCGAAATCAAGTGGTTAAGTATTTACACAAATTGTTTTTTTATTTGGTGAACCAAACTTTAAATTATTGGTTTTGATCTTGTAGACCGTGTCATATTTGGTATTGAATCACATTTGTTTTGATTTCTGCAGAATAATTTTAAACTGAGGTATATTCGATAACAAACCACGTGAGTTTAGGTGCACTTGGTTTTGTAAAAACTTTTGGGCAGGGTTGTTAAGTTATTAAACGACTGTGTTTAAGTCTAGTGGCATTCAATGGTAAATATTAAGAAAAAAATAGAGTTAAGTACAAATTGTACTTAAGATATATGTTTTAGAATATAAGTAAAAATGATTTATTTTAGAATATAAGATATATATTTTGACATTTAATTCAAATTCTCGGTTTAATAATTTAAAGATGGTTTTGATGCAGTGATATAGATTCTGGTGAAAAGAAATAATAAAACTCATTTTATGGTTACAAATATACAAAATATAATTATTGGGTCAAACAAATTATTATTGGGCTTATTGGGAGCATATGTCCATATAAGAGTTGATTTAATTTGTGTTTGGATATAGGGATAATACCAGTGGCAGAGAATTATAATTTTTGTGGAAAACTAAGGGGTATTCCTATTTGTACTCCTCTTTTAATAGATTAGATTGGAATTTTTAATTATTTATTTTTAAATTTTTTTCATTTTTAAATTAAAAAAAAAAAAACCAGTCGTGAATCGCCATGTGTCATGGAGACCCGCAAACAATGTAAAGATTTACTAAGAAAGAGTCTTTATTTAAAGATTTTAAGGATCAAATCCTTAACTTTTAGTGGAGTCTATTGATTATTTAATTATTTTTTCCCTAAAAACTCTCCTTTATCCGCAACGGTGAAATCTACTCGGGATTCTTAACTATTCACTTTTTTCATATTATAAAAAAAAATATCAACTAATCGTGGGTCGCCACGTGTCGCGGGGACCTGCAAACAGTATAAAAACTCCCTAAGGATCGGTCTTTAGAGAGGGATTTTAAGGATCGAATCTTTAACTATTCATGAAATCCACTAATTATTTAATTATTTTTTTCCTAAAGATTCCGCCTAAAAACCCCCCATTGCGGATGCCCTAAAACCCACATTGTGGATGCTCTAATATTCGCAGAAAAGTAGTACGTAGCAATACTCATAAAAACATGTTCATAGTAAAACATAACTATTCAAGTGTTGCAATAGTTTTCATATAATGGTCGAACTGATCACCAACCTAGGTCTCTACAAAAAGAAAACAATTGAATAACATCAAAATATGGATTCCTTTTGCATATTTTTGTTTTTTTTACAGCCATCAAAATCTACATATTGCCTAACGTTTTTGGCCTAAATATTTTGTATTAAACTTAAACTAAATAGTCTATTATATGTGGCTATATATGATATATCGCTGATCAAAATATGCATGTGATTGTTTTATAATTAATGGAACATAAATTTTGAAATAAATAATAAAATGGAGAAAACTCCAAAGTCCAAACCTAAAGGTCGATCGTTATGATTGAGAAGTATCTTGGCAGAGTAGTAAAGGAAGACATCTTTGCGACGTAATCCTAACTGATCACGACTTTTCAAACGCATGTTCTTATGATTTGATTTTCTTGTATAATGTAATGAATATATACAGGTCTTCTTACCAAAAAAAAATATATACAGGTCTAATTAAAGCGAAAACATACGTAAGATTTGATAGAAAAAAAAAAAGAAGATCATGGCGATTAACTTCGGACCGCCGGCTTCTATTATTTTTGTCGGAAACCGACGACTCTTTTGTATAATTGTATCCATGATTTGAAAGGATTGAAAATAAGTTATTAGTCTATTCAGATTCCTTCTTTTATCTTTAGCAGTCATATTATTTGGCACATCTGCTCTATATTGATATATCGTATATTTGTAATTATAAGGCGATAGTTTTCGTCTATTGTAATATCCTACTTTCAAGAAAATTTTAATATTAGATGAATAATGGTTTATTAAATATACAAAGACGAAATTTCAATCCATAATACATCTATAGACTCGAAACTAGTGATAGATAACATTTTATGGAGTCTATTGATTGGACAATTAACTTTTTTTGTGCTAAATAACAATTATCTTTTATCAAAACGTATTATTTAAAATTAATTGAAAATTAAACTAGATTAATAAAACATGTCAATATTTCAAATTGGGTAATACAAAACTTTTCATAAAAGGTAATACAAAACTTGATTAATCCAACCAATTCTCAAAAGAACTTTGAACTTGTTAAAAAAAAATGTTGTTCAATAAATATAAACGAGGCGCTAAGAAAATCTATAGCACATGGCACGTGGATTATATCATCATAACAACCGGCTAACATTTATATAAAAAACATGCACGTACAATCTTGTAAAAAAGTCACACATTTCATGATTCTTGTTTGATATTCTAGTCCCACATGGATCGGTACTCTTTTATTTAAGACCATGATTAACACAGATTTTTTGTTTCTTAATTTTTCTTAAAAAAACTAAAAAATAATTTTTTAAACTTTTTATAAAAAAACTAATTTAAAAAACTTGCCTTAATCATGTGTTAAAGTGTGAAGCTAAAATATTGAGAAATACAAAAGAATCCACAGATTCTTGGTATATTAATCTAGCTGGCATGTCAGTGTAGTGCAAAATATAAACTCTTATTATATATTCCAAGAACATAGTTTACAAAAATAAGCGCAATAAACTCTTCTCGATGTACCAAAATTTATCCCCAAAAAAAGTAAATCACATGGCTCAAATTTGCTCAAATTAGGCTTTCACAGAAGACCCTTACCTGTAAAACAGACAACTATATGCATATTAGGAATGTCGTAGTGATATTATATTATTTTGTGTAATATTGAAATTAACCATCCTTTTGTTTTAAGATATACAGTATACCGGTTTTAAGATTTAAGAAATAATGAACATTTTAAGGTTAATCTTATATCAAAATTTATTTTGAGAATCTGGAAACTAGCCAATCTATGTATAATAACTCTTTAAAAAATTAAGAGTAAAAAAAATGTTTTACTAGAATGAGCACGGGATATACATGCAGGTCCGGTCCAGTATATATTGATGCGTAAACCAAAATATAATTTGGCACCCTAATGGAGTTGAACCTTACACTCTAAACACAGAGAAGTAGGTGCACAGTCATTAGACTATACAAAATCTAATTCTAATTTGGTGCCTAAAACTAGCTTTAGGTCAGAGTCGGTCGACACTCTATATATGCAGAACACTTAAGTTAATATAATTTTTAAATTGGTGTAGTTTAATTGACAAAGTGGTTATTAGGAAAACAAAGTTGGTATAGGTTTATATCACGATTATTATCATTCAACGATATTAAAGATAAGGATAAGGTTTACAAAACACATATAAATGCAATGGCCAATGTGTTACCATAGGTTTGTGATGTCCAATTTTGGTCTAACCGACAGAATCTCCTCGTACGATAAATTATATGGCTGAGCTGTTGATGTGTAGATATCTAGTACTGAGTGTATATAAAGAAACCAAAATGGTTATTTGTAGACAGACAAAAACAAGAGGTGATAATCCGATGCACATGGAAATGAATGAAGTTAAGTTAGAGCATGTTTAATGCATGTCTTTTAAGTTGGGTTCATTAGCGTACAATTTTTTATCTTTTAACTAAAAACGCTAAAGGACGTCTCTTAAATAAGGGTTTTAAGAGATGTCCCTTAACATTTTTAGTTAAAAGATAAGAGATCGTACGCTAAGAGACTCAACTTAAGGGACATGCATTAAACATGCTCTTAAGTGATATAAAAGATAAGAATTAGAAATGAAAGAAGGAAAGTGAGAGTGGAGAACCTGAAATTGGTAAATATATTGGTGATAGTAGTTAATCTAAAGCCTAAGTTAGGAGCGTTATTTAACTAATACATAACCATGATCATAAATAGTTTGGACATGATATATATTTATTGATCGCTTTGGCAGCATTGGCAAGCTCTAATAGCCACAAAAACAAAAACGAATGGACATGTATGTCAGTATATCTCGTGTAATGTTGATTTCTTGTACGCTTTTCTCAAATTATCACAATATAATCTCTAACGCGAGTTCAGTATAACGAATACTATTAACGGGTTTACCATTACTATGATAACGGTACATTTGTGAAAGACCATATATGTGTAAACTAACACCAATACAGAATTACAACAAATTTCAGTATAAACACAGAAATACAAAATCTAAATTGGACCATATATATATATGTTAATATGGCAAACTAACACCAACACATAAATCCAACAAAATTTCAGTAAAACACACAGAAATACAAAATATAAATTGCTATAAAACAAGCATCTTCAAAACTGAAAAGTACCCTGAAAATCTTTAAATCTCAAAAAAAAAATCGAACTATTTAGTTAGTACTAGATAAAAATAATAAATCGGGACACCAAAACTGAAAAGTACCCTGAAAATCTTTAAATATCATGTATAATAACATAGTTATAGAGTTATGTACATAACTAAACTAAATTTGCATGAGACATAATGTACGTGATTTAAAAGAAAAAACGATAGCTCATGTATATACGTAATACGTTAGCTAGTGATGGTTTTTTGATAGTATATTGGTTGTAAGATTAAAATTTAGAATACGTAACCCGCTTAAATGGGCTAGTGGTAGGAGATGTCCAGATGAGGGGTTTAAACCCAATACTCTGACTTTGACTCTCGCCGGCTGCAAACACTTTCCTGGGTCACTGGGGATTTCACATGCGGCCCTCCGCGCTCCAGACCACTAGCGTAATCAGGGGCCCTTAAATGGAGGCTTAAAAATCCTTAATGGCGTGGGTTTTGTCCCGATGGACTAGTCGATCACGCTTAGTGGTCGGAGATTGGGTTAGCAAAAAAAAATTTAGAATACGTGTATATTTTGTAACTATACACATTTTTAATGTACTTGCAAGCCATAATAAACTTTAAATTCGTTATACAGGCCGTTATAAATATGGGCTGTATTTTCCACTTTGGCCCATATAGAAACTTAAAAGGCCAGTAATAAAAAGAAGATATGGAGTATCCACTCAATCCAGTGTAGAAAGATAAGAAACAAAATGTCTGTGTCAGCGATCTTTGGCACCGGACTCCTCACCGTCGCTGCATCTCCGTCTCTCCGAAAATTCCAAACTCCTAAACTGGGAAACGGAGGAGGATCGGGAATGGTGATAGAGTGTTCGTCGAGGCCGCAGAAGAAATCGACGGCACATCACAGGAAGACGAGGCCGAAGAAGACGCAGCCTTGGGACATTAAGAGAAAGCCCACTGTTTATGCTCCTCTTCCTCCTCTCCCTCCTGATTGGTCTCCTCTCTCTCTTTCTTCCGACGAAGGTAGTACCACCTCCGCCGGGGAATTTGGTTTTAGGCGCTGCCGTGTAGTTATGAGTTATCTGCTGGTCTGGTTGTAATCTTGTCTGAAAGCTTTTGTATCTGTCTGTTTCTGTTAATGTGTTTTCAGTTTTTTTTCCTGCTGTCTGCTTCTTCTGTGTTTGTGTTTGAACTTTTAACGCCAAATGAATGGACCAAACTGCATTTTTTTTCAAAGCTTTCCTCTGTTTTTGGTTTTAGATGTCGCAGCTTCATGCACATCAACATGGATAGATAAAACACCTAAGGAAAAGATAACACTTGGAGAAAGTAAATCAAATCATGTTGTGAATGCAAACAAAGTGCACACTGGAGGTTTAGATAAATAATGGTTAGTATATAAAAGATGTACAACTATGATTAGTATTAGGCTTTTTGGTAAGAAGCCGAAAATCAAATCTATACGGACTTTGCTTGTTCAGCCTAAAATGGAAAAAAATCGTTTGTTATCTATGCTTGAAAAAGTTTAACAAATCAGAACTTAGAAAGAGCAGTCATAGTAGGTTTCTATAATTTTCTTCATTGTCATCTATGCTGCTATTCTTAGTTTTAGTTTTTTTTTGGTCGAATTAATATCAGCGAGTTTTGTGTTTCCTACTTGAGTTTGATATGAAAACATAAGCACAAGGTTGTCTTGTTTTTTTGTGTTGGTTAGTGCTAGAGTTGTAGTCAAATGCTCTGTTTCCTGGGATAGCAATGGGAATAGAACATTTTCAGAATACTAGACTAATCAATTTTAGATCGAGTATGTTACTTACTGACAGAAAAAGATGGAGATGAAAACATAAACAACAAGACCATGAATGCCGAGTACAATTTACAATGAGTTTTCCCCTGCTTTTGAACGTTTCGGTTCTCTTTATCCTCATCCCCCTCTGTAACATCCCGAATTGTAGAAAGGTTTAAAAGAATAGATTTGACTACCTATGTCACTAAAGTTGATTTACCTTTTTCGACACGCATCCATTTAGAATTTTCATGTTAAACGTCTGGACTGGTATTAGTTTTTTTAGCCTTAGAGCAAATCAATTAGTATAGAAAGATTGTACAATCCAATCCTAAGACTGGTTGAGACAAGAGAATACAAGTTTGCTTAATCGAAATGCAATCCATAAGATTTTATGCGAAGTAACAATTGGTAAAATAATCAGGTTTAAAATAAATATAACAAAAAGAATCAACAGTATTTATGGCAATCGATTTCAGTGTAGTTCTAAAATCAATATCTAACTTCAAATAAAACATATCTTTCTAATAGGACCTTAGAACTCATTGCAATATAGGTTAATCCACTTGCGATGGTAGAAACCCTTATGCAATTATGAACTAACATCAACTTCCGTTCGTTTTGTTCACTCAAACATACATTAAACTGAGTCTAACTAGCCCATCTAGCCAACCTTAAACATCAACTCGTTCGTTTTGTTTACTATATTAGAGCAATACTAATTTTTGAAGCATTATGCAAACACTCATGTTCCTACAAAATACTTAGAATCTAATAAAATGGCCAAAATCAATCTAGCGCATTAGAACACTAGTAAGCATAGAAATTAAGCACTTACATTAGAACATCTTAAACTCTTTACTAACCACCCATTAATCTACCTAAAACCCATTGAATCCTGAAGGATGGACACTCACTAATCACTTGTTTACACTTAATCCCATGATGGATAAAGCATAATCAAGATGATTCTATAAATTGATAAAGCAAAACCAGAATAGTAGATGAAGAGAATAGCTAAGGAACAAACTATATAAACATAAACTTCAAAACACTTAAGAATAATAAGAGACAATATAAGAACTCAAAATAGAATTGCAAAACAAACTTAGAATGAAAGTGATAGACTCTATTAGAACAGAAGAAAGACTCAGAAAGATCGTGTTGTTTCCCATGGGTTTGGGTTCTATTTATAGGTGAAGAACGAACCCACCCCCCATTTACAAAGTTAAATCTAATCTAAAATAAAACACACTCATTGCATGTTTCTTCCATTTATCCCATTTGCACACACCCTTTTGACCCTTTACAAGGCCAAATTAGACTTCTCCTTTCAAAAAGCTAGAGAAAGTTAGGCCCCATTTGATCCACCAAACTCTTTCCCAGGCCAACATAAAAGGAAAAAAAAAAAGTTTACACAGCTGTACCCAATCGATCGATTCATTTTTTTTTCATTTAAATGAATCGATCGATGGTCCATTCTTCACCAAATCGACGCATCTTATTCTGACCGATAACGATCACTTTTCTCGTTTTCTCTCGGCTTTCTTGGATTCGATCGATGAGTTTTTCCTATGTATTTGAACGATCGATTTTGATTTTGTTTCTCTTTTTCTCCTTTGTGTTCTAATCACCTCCAAAGCCTACCAAGATACTCATCCAACACCTACAAATTGCAAATGGAACATGTAATAGACAAATACAATAAAATATAAGATTAATTGCATGAATATATATGAAAATACAAAGCAAAACTATGCCCAAAATCACAACAATCAAACTCCCCACACTTCCTTTACTTGTCCTCAATTAAATTAATAATCAA
>CAJHQP010006320.1:0-39089 GCA_905132765.1 Moricandia arvensis | reverse complement strand
TCCCACGCCTTAAGAAACCCACTTAAGGATCTCCCTTAATCATGGCCTAAGGCCCTTAGAGCGACATCTACAAGACTACAACCCAACTGCATATTTTACGGAAAAATACAATGAAAAATTAAGTAAAAAAACATTTTATTTTCCAATTTATTTTGTAAAAAAAAAACTACGAGTCACAAACTTCTCATAAAATAAATAAGTTTCATCCTAGAGATGGAGCATAGTTCAACGAAACCATGAAAAAAATCCCAGTTTAGTTGTATTGGTCATGAGTCTATCACTAACATATACATGTCTAAACCAACCCTAACCAGAGACTAGAAATGGTTTAAAGAAAAGAAAATTGGATAAAAAACCAAAACAAACCGGACAACATATAAGTCCTAACCACCTCGCCGAAGAAGAAGACAACTTCAATTTAAGGTTAGCAAAACACGGGTCCAGCAAGTTTGAAACTTTCACAAAAGAACAGATTCCATATTACTTAGTACTACTAAACAAATCAACCCAAGTCAAGGATATAGACGAAATGAATTGAGTCTAAAATCAACCCAAGTTGAATATTCCCTTGTCTCAAGAAACTGTCTATACATCCCTTGTTCACTAGTAGAAACATTCGCTATAACCACGGACTAACCAAAGAAAAAGCATGGCCAAAACTGAAAAGTCACAGATTAGCCACAAATTTAAAATAGTCACGAATTCAAAAAAAAACGTGGTTAAACCATGACTGTTATACAAACTCCTCTATATAATCCTAACCTTAATCCTCAATTTAAACCCTGCATACGAAACCATAAATCTAATCATTTTAAAACTTAAAATCCAAAACTTAATTCTATATACAAAATCCTAAAACCTTTATATCTAAACTCTAAACATTATATCCTCAAATTTCAAAACGCTAAATCATAAACATAAGCCTTAATCTTTAAACTTTTAAACTAAATAACCAAACTCCAAATCATAAACATGTAAACTCTAAATCACAAATCATAAGACCAAACTATTGTTGAAATGAGAACACCAGGAAGAGCTGAACCAAGTGGCAGGAGGAGAAGCTCTTCATGTGGTGTAATGTAGGAGCTTGTGAGACAAGCTAACATCTACACTCCAAAGGGAACAAGGAGAGGAGCACATAAGTGAAGGTGTGGAATGGAGTGCGCCTAGTATGAATGTGAAGGAGAGCTTTGGGGAAGCAAAGCTATCATCACTTGATGGAGCAGAGTGAGGACGAAAATGGAAACCTTCAGGGATCCATTTGAGTGTGGCAATCACTCATGCTCCAGAGAAAAGAGAAGAATGAAGAAGGTGCATGAGAAGAGCAAACACACATCACTTTGTGCAGATTGGTGTGAGGAAATATTTTCAGTGTAGCCCAATCAGGTTGTCTACACAAGATGCCCAAGAAGAAGAATCCAATAGCATGATGAACCAAGAAGAAGACCAGTCCACCTATCAGATTAAAGAAGAACCAACAGCCCAATATGCTTGTGGAGAAGTGAAGCCCAATCCTTATAAGGAATGGAAGTCCATCAAGCATGAAGAGAGGCCATGAGAGGAACAGGCCCAGTGCTGATCCAATAAGGAGAATTAGCCAAGCAAGCAAGCTGGTGACAAGCAGGTGAAGAAAAATCAACAATAGTAGGTTAAGCTCATTATGCTTACTTCTGAAGGTGGAAAGTTGCTGAGATATTTTTGTGTGAAACTAAAGGTGGCACACGTTTTTACTCCTTATTTTAGCTCCTGGTTTCACTCTGTATCAGAATCAGGTGGCAACTAGACTGACATGAGTTAGCTTTAGGCTTAAGCATTAAGTATCTGTTTTCTGTATAAATATGTATGTTCTGTTATCAATGAAAACTAAGAAAGCCATTGAGCTTCTTCCCCTTTAATGCTCATGTACTTCACTAGAAATGTTTGGGGTTACAAATCCTTAAATTTCAACATGGTCTCAGAGTAGTGTTATGCCTGAACCAAAAGCTTCCGCAAAATCAAAACAAAAACAGAGCAAGATCTCTGTTCAAACAATTTTCAAAATTCTTGTTACTAATGGAAGAGCTCAAGTTTTTGGGCCTTCAATTACTCTGGTTACTTATTTGCATACTCTCATTCTCTAAGGGCAGTGGCATGCCTAAGGAGAAACATGAAGTTCAGTCTTCAAGGTTTTCAGAGAACTATTGGAGAACTGGAGTTGTTGAGCTGCTGAAGATGCAGCCTAGAAGACCATGATGGTCCAAAAGACAAGGAGCTGGAGTTTGGTATCCTTTCAAGAAAGAGGCGCCTTCCCATAACTTAAGGAGGCATTTGAAGCTGTTGAAGACAGCCTTTGGAGATCAGTTATGAAGATGTTCCAGAACTGGTCCAAACAATAAGTTGTTCCTTCTCTCACTGCTGACTACTTGCCTACACATCAGAAATGTTTTCCTGGGTGTTGAGATAAGGATGTCATAAGCTGGGGAGGTCGATTAATCAAAACATGTATGATGTTCTTTTGTATCTCAAGTAGTTGTGGCTGTGGAGGTTATCCAATTGTGTTACCAATAGACCAGAAGCTACAAGAAGAGGAAAAGGAACATGATGGTCCAGAAGACAAGGAGCTGGAGTTCGGTATCCTTTCAAGCAAGAGGCATCTTCCCATAACTTAAGGAGGCATTTGAAGCTGTTGAAGACAGCCTTTGGAGATCAGTTATGAAGATGTTCCAGAACTGGTCCAAACAAGAAGTTGTTCCTTCTCTCACTGCTGACTACTTGCCTACACATTAGAAGTGTTTCCTGGGTGTTGAGATAAGGATGTCATAAGCTGGGGAGGTGGATCAATCAAAATATGTATGATGTTCCTTTGTATCTCAAGTAGTTGTGGTTGTGGAGGTTATCCAATTGTGTTACCAACAGACCATAAGCTACAAGAAGAACGAAGGTGTTGTTTCAAGATGGTGTTTTGGAAGAATGAAAATGTGTGTTAGATATCTCAGGAGGAGATAGGTTGTTTATAAACTCTTTTGGTAATAAGAGCTATTTTAAGCAGCCTTGTGTTTTGTGGATTACATCTCAAGCTCTCATGAAGCTGAAACAAAGGAGGAGTCCAAATGGAGCTCCCATCAGAAGCGGTTCAAGCAAATGCAGAAGAAAGGTGAATCCAAGTTGTTTAAAAACGTCAGTACATACACAAGCTATTCCAAAGAGGAGGTGGCAGTGCTATTGGTGCTACTTCAACAAACAAACAAAAAGAAGCTCACACAAAGGAAGAAGATGTGTACACTCATGATTCCCATTTCAAGATTGGCTTTCATTCCATATCCAGACCAATCTTGAGGGGGCTGTTAGAATGTGAATCATGAAGACCAACCATGGAGACTAACCAACTGGTGGAATCCAAATAAGCTTGTCATTGCACGCAGAGCTCTACTGTAAGATGACTGACCCAAGATGGTTGACCCATAAGAGGCAGACCAAAGAGGCAGACCAACGGTGACCCAAGATGGCAGTATTATACTCACGATGACCACAAGAGGCAAACCGGCAGCACCTCCGAAAGACAGCTTAGATGGAGAAAGCAAGAAGGAAAGATCAAAGTGGTGGTTGAAGTGATTCACAAGGAGAAGAAGTCCAGAGATGTACACAAGTGTTCTCATTGTGCAAGATAGGCTTTCATATTAATATCCAGCCTATCTTGAGGAGGAGTGTTGAAATGAGAACACCAGGAAGAGCTGAACCAAGTGGCAGGAGGAGAAGCTCTTCATGTGGTGTAATGTAGGAGCTTAAGTGAGACAAGCTAATATCTACACTCCAAAGAGAACAAGGAGATGAGCACATACATGAAGGTGTGGAATGGAGTGCGCCTAGTATGAATGTGAAGGAGAGCTTTGGGGAAGCAAAGCTATCATCACTTTATGGAGCAGAGTGAGGACGAAAATGGAGACCTTCAGGGATCCATTTGAGTGTGGCAATCACTCATGCTCCAGAGAAAAGAGAAGAATGAAGAAGGTGCATGAGAAGAGCAAACACACATCACTTTGTGCAGATTGGTGTGAGGAAATATTTCAGTGTAGCCCAATCAGGTTGTCTACACAAGATGCCCAAGAAGAAGAGTCCAATAGCATGATGAACCAAGAAGAAGACCAACCCACCTATCAGATTAAAGAAGAACCAGAAAAATACATCTCAATCGATCAAAATCAGTGACCCACGAAGCCAAATTGAAGAAAAATAGGGTTTGACTCACAAGGAAGATGACGTTGTTGTGTTGTGATCGGTAACGGAAAATCAATGACCCAAACTGTGTTGAAGAGAGATCGAAAAAGAGAGATTGAGTCTCGTAAGAGAAGAAAAAAAAATGAGAGAATGACGAAGAAGAGAGAAACTTAAGATTTAGTGAAAAAATATTGGGTTGGATTGGATAAACCATAAACTCATTTTGATCCAAACCAATATTTATCCAACTCACTAAGCCCACTAACCCATAAAAACCATTAATCCATTAACATCCAAATTATTAAACCATTAAGACTATGGATTGGTTTGGTTTGAGTCAATCTATTAATTACAACCCATATTGACACCCTACCTTTCAAGCTAGTAACTGATATTGCTTGTGCTTGAGGAACCAATGGTCTAGGAGGGGCAGGAACTCTTGTTATATTAGCGAAAGCACCGTAAAAAGAGTAAAGATCCCACCGGAAAAGACAACTCGGTCGACCAAACGTACCTCCTTGTTTCCCCCAAGACATGTCTCTAAAATAAGTAACGCACTCTTCCAAACATCTCTTACACTCGCCAGAAGTTATGTCCGGTGTGCATTGCATCATCATGTAAACATTTGGAAACTCAACAAACTCTGCCTTTACTACTCCATAATACTTGAGAACCGATGTGGAAGTGTTGACGGTTGCAGCCTCAAGTGTTCGGTTCACGGTTGCTTCCCATTCTTGGCGGAAGAGGGTCATGTTCTTGGTGGATGAGTCGATATCGAGCTTACTTGCGTCACGCGTAGCTGGTCCAAGATCGAGTTTCTGAAAAGTTGGGTGGTTTGTTGTACGTACAAGACAAGATACCTGGTCCGCATCGTCACTGTCCCAATCGAACGAGTCCACCTTATCAGAACAACTTGTTTTTATCAGTTGAATGGCTTTTTCGACGCAGTTGATACAAGCTTGCCTCTCGTAGTCTCTTCTGCAGAGGGCAACAGCGTGAACGCTATTGAGTGAGGCGTTGTAGAATCCACGGTTGGTGATGACTTGAGAAGCAAGAGAGGCGAAGAGAGAGTCGCGGTTTTGGCGGTAGCTACTGTTGGCTAGGAAGGTGTCACCTACGCAGAGGAAGCCTGCTTTAACTCCGTTGAGAGATTGAAGAAGAAGGGAAATAGAGAGAAAAATCGTAGGCAATGTTTTTCATTATAATTGTTATGAAATGGAGATTAGGGCAATGTTAATTGTTATATATGTTCTTTTTAATAAAAGAAAAGGTGAATGAGAGAATAGTTTTGGTTGAAGATTCATCTACTAGTACTAACCCGTCCTAGCTCACTTCGTCCACAGAATGAATCTACGGACATATCTTCGTCAAGGAGTCAACGTACCAGCGCCGAGTTGAAATATTATTTCGTTGTTACCCTTTCAATACGGCTACTGTGTCAATTTTCTTTTCTTCTGTAGGTATTATAAAAGTTGAAATAATTAGAACTCGTGGGCTGACTCTTGGTTCTTTACCTCAAAAGAGTCGTAGAGCATAATTAACCCTTTGGGCTTCTTAATTTTTTCTTTTAGTGAACCAATCGCGAGTCGATACGTGTTAGTGGGATCCGTGAACAGTGTAAGAAACTCTTAAAAACCGGTTTTTAGTTTATAGTTTTTGTAACCGATACTTATACTGTTCATGGGTCCCACGCCTTAAGAAACCCACTTAAGGATCTCCCTTAATCATGGCCTAAGGCCCTTAGAGCGACATCTACAAGACTACAACCCAACTGCATATTTACGGAAAAATACAATGAAAAATTAAGTAAAAAAAACATTTTATTTTCCAATTTATTTGTAAAAAAAAAACTACGAGTCACAAACTTCTTCATAAAATAAATAAGTTTCATCCTAGAGATGGAGCATAGTTCAACGAAACCATGAAAAAAATCCCAGTTTAGTTGTATTGGTCATGAGTCTATCACTAACATATACATGTCTAAACCAACCCTAACCAGAGACTAGAAATGGTTTAAAGAAAAGAAAATTGGATAAAAAACCAAAACAAAACCGGACAACAAATAAGTCCTAACCACCTCGCCGAAGAAGAAGACAACTTCAATTTAAGGTTAGCAAAACACGGGTCCAGCAGTTTGAAAACTTTCACAAAAGAACAGATTCCATATTACTTAGTACTACTAAACAAATCAACCCAAGTCAAGGATATAGACGAAATGAATTGAGTCTAAAATCAACCCAAGTTGAATATTCCCTTGTCTCAAGAAACTGTCTATACATCCCTTGTTCACTAGTAGAAACATTCGCTATAACCACGGACTAACCAAAGAAAAAGCATGGCCAAAACTGAAAAGTCACAGATTAGCCACAAATTTAAAATAGTCACGAATTCAAAAAAAAAACGTGGTTAAACCATGACTGTTATACAAACTCCTCTATATAATCCTAAACCTTAATCCTCAATTTAAACCCTGCATACGAAACCATAAATCTAATCATTTTAAAACTTAAAATCCAAAACTTAATTCTATATACAAAATCCTAAAACCTTTATATCTAAACTCTAAACATTATATCCTCAAATTTCAAAACGCTAAATCATAAACATAAGCCTTAATCTTTAAACTTTTAAACTAAATAACCAAACTCCAAATCATAAACATGTAAACTCTAAATCACAAATCATAAGACCAAACTATTGTTGAAATGAGAACACCAGGAAGAGCTGAACCAAGTGGCAGGAGGAGAAGCTCTTCATGTGGTGTAATGTAGGAGCTTGTGAGACAAGCTAACATCTACACTCCAAAGGGAACAAGGAGAGGAGCACATAAGTGAAGGTGTGGAATGGAGTGCGCCTAGTATGAATGTGAAGGAGAGCTTTGGGGAAGCAAAGCTATCATCACTTGATGGAGCAGAGTGAGGACGAAAATGGAAACCTTCAGGGATCCATTTGAGTGTGGCAATCACTCATGCTCCAGAGAAAAGAGAAGAATGAAGAAGGTGCATGAGAAGAGCAAACACACATCACTTTGTGGCAGATTGGTGTGAGGAAATATTTTCAGTGTAGCCCAATCAGGTTGTCTACACAAGATGCCCAAGAAGAAGAATCCAATAGCATGATGAACCAAGAAGAAGACCAGTCCACCTATCAGATTAAAGAAGAACCAACAGCCCAATATGCTTGTGGAGAAGTGAAGCCCAATCCTTATAAGGAATGGAAGTCCATCAAGCATGAAGAGAGGCCATGAGAGGAACAGGCCCAGTGCTGATCCAATAAGGAGAATTAGCCAAGCAAGCAAGCTGGTGACAAGCAGGTGAAGAAAAATCAACAATAGTAGGTTAAGCTCATTATGCTTACTTCTGAAGGTGGAAAGTTGCTGAGATATTTTTGTGTGAAACTAAAGGTGGCACACGTTTTTACTCCTTATTTTAGCTCCTGGTTTCACTCTGTATCAGAATCAGGTGGCAACTAGACTGACATGAGTTAGCTTTAGGCTAAGCATTAAGTATCTGTTTTCTGTATAAATATGTATGTTCTGTTATCAATGAAAACTAAGAAAGCCATTGAGCTTCTTCCCCTTTATGCTCATGTACTTCACTAGAAATGTTTGGGGTTACAAATCCTTAAATTTCAACATGGTCTCAGAGTAGTGTTATGCCTGAACCAAAAGCTTCCGCAAAATCAAAACAAAAACTGAGCAAGATCTTTGTTCAAACAATTTTCAAAATTCTTGTTACTAATGGAAGAGCTCAAGTTTTTGGGCCTTCAATACTCTGGTTACTTATTTGCATACTCTCATTCTCTAAGGGCAGTGGCATGCCTAAGGAGAAACATGAAGTTTAATCTTCAAGCTTTTCAGAGAACTATTAGAGAACTGGAGTTGTTGAGCTGCTGAAGATGCAGCCTTAGAAGACCATGATGGTCCAAAAGACAAGGAGCTGGAGTTTGGTATCCTTTCAAGAAAGAGGCGCCTTCCCATAACTTAAGGAGGCATTTGAAGCTGTTGAGACAGCCTTTGGAGATCAGTTATGAAGATGTTCCAGAACTGGTCCAAACAATAAGTTGTTCCTTCTCTCACTGCTGACTACTTGCCTACACATCAGAAATGTTTTCCTGGGTGTTGAATAAGGATGTCATAAGCTGGGGAGGTCGATTAATCAAAACATGTATGATGTTCTTTTGTATCTCAAGTAGTTGTGGCTGTGGAGGTTATCCAATTGTGTTACCAATAGACCAGAAGCTACAAGAAGAGGAAAAGGAACATGATGGTCCAGAAGACAAGGAGCTGGAGTTCGGTATCCTTTCAAGCAAGAGGCATCTTCCCATAACTTAAGGAGGCATTTGAAGCTGTTGAAGACAGCCTTTGGAGATCAGTTATGAAGATGTTCCAGAACTGGTCCAAACAAGAAGTTGTTCCTTCTCTCACTGCTGACTACTTGCCTACACATTAGAAGTGTTTTCCTGGGTGTTGAGATAAGGATGTCATAAGCTGGGGAGGGTTGGATCAATCAAAATATGTATGATGTTCCTTTGTATCTCAAGTAGTTGTGGTTGTGGAGGTTATCCAATTGTGTTACCAACAGACCATAAGCTACAAGAAGAACGAAGGTGTTGTTTCAAGATGGTGTTTTGGAAGAATGAAAATGTGTGTTAGATATCTCAGGAGGAGATAGGTTGTTTTAAACTCTTTTGGTAATAAGAGCTATTTTAAGCAGCCTTGTGTTTTGTGGATTACATCTCAAGCTCTCATGAAAGCTGAAACAAAGGAGGAGTCCAAATGGAGCTCCCATCAGAAGCGGTTCAAGCAAATGCAGAAGAAAGGTGAATCCAAGTTGTTTAAAAACGTCAGTACATACACAAGCTATTCCAAAGAGGAGGTGGCAGTGCTATTGGTGCTACTTCAACAAACAAACAAAAAGAAGCTCACACAAAGGAAGAAGATGTGTACACTCATGATTCCCATTTCAAGATTGGCTTTCATTCCATATCCAGACCAATCTTGAGGGGGCTGTTAGAATGTGAATCATGAAGACCAACCATGGAGACTAACCAACTGGTGGAATCCAAATAAGCTTGTCATTGCAACGCAGAGCTCTACTGTAAGATGACTGACCCAAGATGGTTGACCCATAAGAGGCAGACCAAAGAGGCAGACCAACGGTGACCCAAGATGGCAGTATTATACTCACGATGACCACAAGAGGCAAACCGGCAGCACCTCCGAAAGACAGCTTAGATGGAGAAAGCAAGAAGGAAAGATCAAGTGGTGGTTGAAGTGATTCACAAGGAGAAGAAGTCCAGAGATGTACACAAGTGTTCTCATTGTGCAAGATAGGCTTTCATATTAATATCCAGCGCTATCTTGAGGAGGAGTGTTGAAATGAGAACACCAGGAAGAGCTGAACCAAGTGGGCAGGAGGAGAAGCTCTTCATGTGGTGTAATGTAGGAGCTTAAGTGAGACAAGCTAATATCTACACTCCAAAGAGAACAAGGAGATGAGCACATACATGAAGGTGTGGAATGGAGTGCGCCTAGTATGAATGTGAAGGAGAGCTTTGGGGAAGCAAAGCTATCATCACTTTATGGAGCAGAGTGAGGACGAAAATGGAGACCTTCAGGGATCCATTTGAGTGTGGCAATCACTCATGCTCCAGAGAAAAGAGAAGAATGAAGAAGGTGCATGAGAAGAGCAAACACACATCACTTGTGCAGATTGGTGTGAGGAAATATTTCAGTGTAGCCCAATCAGGTTGTCTACACAAGATGCCCAAGAAGAAGAGTCCAATAGCATGATGAACCAAGAAGAAGACCAACCCACCTATCAGATTAAAGAAGAAACCAGCAAGCCCAAATATGCTTGCTGGAGAAGTGAAAGCCCATAATCCTTCATAGGAATGAATAGTTCCATCAAGCTATGAAGAGAGGCCATGAGATGGAAACAATGCCCAAGTACTGATCCAATTAGAGGGAACGTAAGCCCAAAGCAAGCAAGCTTGGTGACAAGCAGCGTTGATGAAAAGTCCAACAATAGTAGGCTAAGCGTTATTATGCTTTCTGAAGGATGGAGAAGCTGCTGAGAATATTTGTTGTGTGAAACTCAGGTGAGGGTGGCACACGCTTTTTACTCCTTATTTAGGCTCCTTGTTTCACTTTGTATCAGAATCAGGGTGGTCAACCTAGACATGACAATGAGTTAGCTTTAGCTTATAGCAATTAAGTATTGTGTTTCTGTATAAAATACATGTATGTTCTGTCATCAAATGAAAACTAAGAAAGCCATTGAGTACTGTCTTCCCCCTTATGCTCATGTACTTCACCAGAAATGTTTGGGGTTACAAATCCTTAAATTTCAACAACTATAACCAAATTATATATACAAGTCATTAATTTTCCAATATAACTTTTGAAATCTTAATCAATATAAACCTAAACCCTCCAATTACTTAACCCTAAGTTATAACAATAATTTGAAAATTTTCAAAAATAAAACTTTAAAGTCAAACATGCCCTACACAAATACCTGTAGATAATGATGAGACTTGAGAGATAGATTGGAAGAATGATATTATTCTCATAAGAATCATGGTTAGAGTTACATATATATATATATATATATATTTATTTATACTAGAGATGTTTCCTAAACTAGATAGATACAAATATATGTGAATATCTTTCACAATAAATATACAATATTAACATTAATATTTATGATCTCTTAGATCCTTCTATACGCCCGCCTCAATCTCAGTGTTGTAATGGAGTTGTAGCCGAATTAGCTGCTTGAGATTGACTCAGTAATCATGCCCATTATAATACTGGATCAGCAGGAGAAGACGATGGTCTTGGTTCAGGATGTGGAATGGACAGTGATGATAATGATGTGCCTTCTTTGGTGTTGTGTTCTCGTTGACTTGTGTAGTGCAACCATTGTAGGAGAGCAGTGTTGCTTGTTTAGAGATGCAGCATAGACCAACATACATGCTGAGTTGCAGTAGAAGGTAAAACATGGAGTAACCAGAAAGTGTATCTGGTGGAGAAAGAAGGAACCCCATTTTATATTAATTTTTCGTTTTCTTAATGAATTTCTTTTTGGATATGCCAAATAAGTAAAAGAAAATGAAAAAAATAATAATAAAACCTTAAATATTGAAAACCTTTTTTTCTTCTTTTTATATTATTGAAAAATTTTTTTGAAGCTTATAGCTTAAATTCAAAGGAAGCTCTATAGCTTAGATTCAAAAGCACTAAAGCTTTGAATCGAGAAGCACTAGGCTTAGATTCGGAAGTCTATAATCAATACCGATTAAAAACAGGATCATTCCTAAATTATAGACTTAATGAAATACTAATTTTTCCAAATTATGCCAATTACTATTTGTAAGGACAATTAAAAATTCATTAATGGCAAAACGGTAATTTTTTTGGGCCTAAATAATTATTTTTTTTTTGGGCTTAAACAATGTTGATAATGATAATTTTTAATTTTAAGGTTTCAGTTAAAATATTGTTCCAGTTATACATTGTCCCACCTAATATCCGTGTATGGCCCGGGCAATCTTAAATATTGATTCCGCTAACATAATACTTCAATTAGATAACGATAGAAAAACATTGTCATTAAACTTTAAATATACAACTCTAACCATTTTTGATAAAGACTTATTCCCGCCATCAGCATATTTTGAGTTCTTGATTGACATCCCTATCTAGGAATATATAGATCTTCATTGAGTATAAGAGACATATTTATTTAAATTAAATTGTTTAATGTACTTTCAGTCGTAGGTGAAGCCTGAGAGTAACAAAAAAAACTAAAAAAAAAACATTCCACTGAGCATAGCTCATAGGACTGGGTGAAATAACAACAAAAAATATACCCGCGCTTATAAGCGTGGGTCATAATCTAGTAGACTTGGATAACAAGAAGCTGGATGGCTTTATATTCAGAGGTTCATGATGAACTTGAAAATGAAAACATTTGGTTTAACACAAAATAACAAAAAGAAGCTCAATGTCTTAAAGAAAATAAACAAAAAATCAGAAATGGAGCCGATCGTTAGATCATTATAGTTCTGATACCATGTAGAGAATGATTAAAGATATATTGGAAGAAGAGTGCATTACAATATAAGACACTTTTTGTCTTTCTTGCATTCTTAGGACACTTTCTGGCTTGAGAGACACATTCACAGAAACTAAAGCTTTTTTTGGACGAAAATACCCTTTATCTAGGAAATGAGACATTGAGCTGGTCTGTTTTTCGGTTAGTTTTTATTTGTTTATTTATGAATTAGTTTTTAGTCGCTTTAGAAGATTTATTATGGTAGGTTCATCGAAAAATGTGTCTTCCTAAATCCGTTGGATTGTTTTAAGAAAATAGATCTATGGGCTTGGATTATTCGGTACTCCAAAGTTTCAGAATGAAAGTAAATGGTGCAATAAATGCTAATTTTAGGTGAAACGACAATTTTTTAAATGTGGATAGATAAAATGTGGATATATATGCGTGGAAAAATAAGTATATACAAATATGTACACAAAATTAACTAGAATTGAAAGAAGAAGATACAATAATTAAAATGTTGTTATGAGAACTAACGATCTACAAAAGAAGTACTACAGATGGAAGAAACTTATACAAGATAAAGATATATGTGTGAATGAACAAAAGTGTTGTGGATAGACGAGGTGTAGACGTTGGAGTTGTCGACAAATAAAAACAGAGAGCTTGTGGATGTGGATGACTTTGAATTGTGCCCATGAGTTCCACCAAATATCTAATATGAATCCTAGAATAATTTTCATGTTTCAAGTCACCAACTTTCAAGCCCTCGCAAAATCACCATCTTTCAAATTCTAATCTCAATCAAATAATGAAGAGACAAAACACATCCGATTTTTGATTCCTCCAATTCGGATCTGAAAAAAATTTGAACAAATAATTGTCAATTTGAGTTGTAAATTCTTCGTCACATATAAAATTTCAGTCACAGTCATATCATTAATATGAACCATAGATCCAATCACACAACAACGAGAGTTCGCCGTCATCCTCTTCCACACTAAAAGTTCAAACGTGTTCACTGTTGCGTCATCTCTTCCAAACCAGAACTCGGACCTTGTCGTTATCTCCACCAGAGCTCACTCTGCTCCAACTTATTCCTCCCTCTCCAAGATTGTGGCGTTGAACTCATCATAGTTTCAGAAAAGGTGAGGAAGTTAAGTGAAAGAAAGAAAAAGATTAAATCAGAGGCGATATTTTAGGCGATTTATAGAGTGATAGAGATTGGGTTTTTCCGATGGTTTCGGCTATCTTGCCGGACTCATCTGAACCGCCGGAGAAAGATCGGGAGATTCAGGAGGGATGTGATGACGGATCTGGGGAAGCGAAGGGTTTGAGAGAAGTTGATTCGAAGAAAGGGGTTTCTTCGTGGGTCAAAGTGGCGCAAGATAAGAGGAGTCTGAAGAAATACGAAGTCAAGGTTATAACAGAAGAAGGTAAACATAAGGTGGTGATTCCAGAGGATATTATTGCGGATTCAACTCCATTATGGGAGGATTTTGTGGTTGGGAAATTTCTGGACATAGCACCACATATAGCCAAAGTTCACATGGTGGTGATAAGATCTGGAGTTATGGAGATTTGAAATCAAAAGTGGAGGTGTATGATGTTAATGGCAAAGACGATGAGGTTCAAGATAACTAATCCGAAAATCCGAGAGAAGATTATCAAAAGGGAGATGTGGAATATCGCAGGTGTTCCAATGGTTGTTAAAAAATGGTCGCCAAAAACTGAAGAAGAGAAGCAGGAGGAAGCAGACTATTCCGATGTGGGTTCACCTGAGGAAAGTTCCTTTGCATATGTATCTTGGGAAGCACTAAGTTTCATGACAAGTACAGTGGGCATACCTCTGCATCTTCATCCTGAAACAATAGCCTGCTCGAATTTTGAAGAGGCAAAAGTTTTTGTTGATGTTGATGTGTCTAAGATCTTGCCTAAGGAGATAGTGTTTACTTTGGAGGGTATGGAGTCACGGCTGAGTTTTATTATCCATGGTTACCTTCTAGATGTAATCTCTGTGAGAAGTGGGGTCATACCGACAAGGTTTGTGTGATGAAAAAGAGAGATAAGAAGCAAGTGGAGAGTGGTTTCAAATCGACTAGCCCTGCTAAAATTGGAAGTGCTGGTCCAGCTGGTTCAGGGGAGAGAGTAGTCCATCTGGAAAAGGTTCAGTTACGAGACATTGAAGAGGCAAAGAAGAATTCTAAGGATATGTTGGGAGGGTAAGATGATAAGGAAAGTACTGTAAGTAAAGAGGATAAAGGAAATGTCTGGTCTTCTGTTTTGCAGGACAAAGTAGGCAGAGCTCAAACAAATTCTCCGGAGAGAGATGCTGGGGTTCAGATATCGGCATCAAAGTATTCTGTACTAAGTTTGGATGTTGAGGATGAGGAAGGAATTCAGTTAGTAGATCCATATGAAGTGGAGGATGAGGGTAATGTGGAAGTTGAAGTAAATGATATCAGGGAGGGAGATATGTTGGAAGAAGAGTTACCTTGAGCAAAAAGTAGGGAAAAGGATAAAGCAGCAACGCAAAGAGGAGGAAAGAGAATCCTTGAAGGCTAAAGCCAAGCAAAGGGTAAACGGTCTTCTAGAACGAAATCTTTAAAAATGGCTTGCTTTTTCTGGAATGTGCGCGGATTTAACAAAGATATGAAGCATTCCGTGGTAAAAGAATGGATTAAAAATAAGGGATGAGGTTTGGATGTATTTTGGAAACAAGGGTTAAAGAAAAGAAAGCAGAGAAGATTTTGAGTTCTGTATTTAGTGGCTGGTCTGCTATTACTAACTATGAAGAAAGTCAAGGAGGTAGAATATGGTTGATTTGGAGAGATTCAGTTCGAATAATTCCAGTCTACAAGTCGGATCAGCTAGTTACTTGTTGGGCTGGAGATGCATAACGAGGAAGGTTTCTATTGCTCGTGTGTATATGCTAGTAATCAAGTGGAGGGGAGGAAGATGTTGTGGGAGGATCTGGTTTATCACAAAAATTCCTCTAGTTTTAAAAACAAGGCATGGATGGTTATGGGTGATTTTAATGAAATTCTTGAAGGTGCAGAGAGCTTGAGGTTTGAAAATACGGGTAGGGTCCGAGTGGAATGAGGGAATTTCAGAACTTAGTTCTTCATTGTCAATTTACAGATATGGCATATCAAGGACCTAAATACACATGGTGTAACAAAAGGGAAGAAGGTGTTATTTGCAAGAAGCTTGACAGAGTTCTCCTAAATGAAGAAGCTTTGCATAGGTTCAGTAGTGCTTATTCTATATTTGAGCCAGGAGGTTGTTCAGATCACTTGAGATGTAAGGTTCAGTTGTTATCACCGAGTGAAAAGATCAAAAGACCTTTCAAGTATATTACGGCGATTGGTACCCTTGCTTCTTTTCTACTTATGGTTCAAGATTATTGGAGTTCTACGGAGAGATTGTTTCACTCTACCTCAGCCATGTACAGATTTTCAAAAAAACTGAAGAACTTGAAGCCACTAATAAGAGAACTTCGTAGAGACAAGCTTGGCAACTTAACTAAAAGAGCAAGGAAGCATTTGAAGATCTATGTCAAAAGTAGAGTGCCACTTTTGAAAAATCCTAGTGATATTGCTATTCAAGAAGAGGCAGAAGCTTATGGTATATGGTTAAAATCAGCGAGTCTGGAAGAAGAGTTCTTGAAGCAGAAAGCTAAGCTGCATTGGTTAGAAGTGGGGGACCAGAATAACAAGACGTTCCATAGAGCTATCAAAACAAGGCAAGCTCAAAATATGATTAGTGAAATCAGATGTTCGAATGGAAGTGTAGTGTCTACCCACTCGAGATAAAACAAGAGGCTGTTACATTCTTCTCTGAGTTCCTCAATCAAATCCAGTAAGTTACCAAGGAGTATTAGAAGACGAGTTGCAAAATCTATTCACTTTTAGATGCTCGCTGGAAGATTGCCAAGGTCTAGAAGCAGAAGTCACTGAGGAGGAAGTTCGTAAAGTTTTATTTGCAATGCCGAATAATAAGTCTCCTGGCCCATATGGATTTCCTTGTGAGTTCTTCAAAACAAATTGGTCAGTGCTCTCCCTGGACTTCATCACTGCAGTACAATCAGTTTTCAAATTTGGTTTTTTACCAAAGGGTGTCAACTCGACTATACTGGCATTGATACCTAAGAAGATTGATTCTATGGAGATGAAAGATTATCGTCCGATTGCTTGCTGCAACGTTCTTTATAAGGTTGTGTCAAAAATCTTGGCCAATAGGTTGAAGAAGCTCCTTCCAAAAATTATTTCAGAAAATAAATCTGCTTTTGTGCAAGGGAGACTTCTAATGGAAAATGTGTTGCTGGCTTCGGAGTTGGTGAAAGACTATCACAAGGACTCGGTTACTCCAAGGTGTGCAATGAAAATAGATATTTCTAAAGCATTCGACTCTGTGCAATGGATGTTTGTGCTAAGAAGTTTGAGGGTGTTAGGATTTCCTGAGAAGTTCATTCATTGGATCAAACTGTGCATTACTAGCCCATCCTTTTCGGTTCAAGTAAATGGGGATCTTGGCAGGCTACTTTCAAAGTTCTAGAGGTCTTCGCCAGGGATATTCTCTATCGCCGTATCTATTTGTCCTGTGCATGAATGTTTTGTCTCGGAAATTTGACAGTGCTGTGCTAGAGAGAAAATTCAAGTTTCATCCGGGTTGTCAAAACCTCTCTCTCACACACCTTTGCTTTGCGGATGACCTTATGGTTTTTGTAGAAGGTTCAAAGAAGTCTATAGAAGGTGCTCTCTCAGTATTTGAAGAATTTGAAGTATGGTCTGGACTTCGCATAAGCCTGGAAAAATCCACAGTATATATGGCAGGGGTTTCTGAAGCTGAAAAGAGGAGTATTTTGACAAACTTTCCGTTTGCTAATGGTGATCTCCCTGTGCGCTATCTGGGCCTTCCTCTCATGACTCAGGCCATGAGAAAGCCATATTACTCACCACTATTGGAAAAAATCAGAAGTAAGATAACCTCTTGGACGTCTAGATTCATGTCCTATGCTGGTAGGCTACAGCTGATCAAGTTGGTCTTACTTAGCATTGTCAACTTTTGGATTACTGTCTTCCGTCTTCCGAGCAAGTGTATTAAGGAGGTGGAGCAAATTTGCTCGGCTTTTTTATGGACAGGACCGGTTCTAAAAATTTCGGGGGCTAAAGTAGCTTGGAAAGAGGTGTGTTGTAGGAAGAGGGAAGGAGGTCTGGGGATAAGAGATCTGAAAGAAGCAAATAAAGTCTATGGTCTTAAGCTGATATGGAGAGTGTTATCTGGAGATTCTTTGTGGGGGAAATGGATAAGAATTAATCTCCTTAGAGGGAGGAATTTCTGGGAAGTTAGTGGGAAACTCAACTTGGTTCTTGGATGTGGCGCAAGATGCTGAAACTTAGAGATGTAGCCAGGCTGTTCTATAAAAAAAGAACTGGGAAATGGAAGGCACACATCCTTCTGGTATGATAAATGGTCAGAGAAGGGAGTGATGTTTGATATTCTGGGACTTCGTGAATTATTGATATGGGGGGTGAGTAAGCATGCAACAGTGGAGAAAAGCAGTAAACACTCGGAAAGGAGAAAGCACATAATGAACATACTTAATGAGATTGAATCTGAGTTGGATGTAGTTAGGAGGATCCAAAACCAGAGAAGGAAGATATCAGTTTGTGGAAAAGGAAGTCTGGTTTTAAGCGAAGCTTCTTAACTCATGAGACTTGGGAACTGCTGAGGGAGAGTAAGACAAATTGTTACTGGGCTCAAGGGATTTGGTTTTCTCAAGCTACTCCAAAACATGCCTTTATGGCGTGGCTGGCTGTCCATGATAGAATGTCAACAATGGATAGAGTAGCTAGATGGAACCAGGGTCTTGATGCTACTTGTGTTCTCTGTAAGAATACAAATGAATCGAGAAACCATCTCTTTTTTGAGTGCTCATACACTTCTCAGATTTGGGAGTCTATTGCAAGAGGGATTTTGCGAAATTCGTACACGAACGCTTGGCCAGAGATTCTGAAACATATCACTGATGGGACTAGGGAGAAGAAGAGTCTCTTCTGTATTAGATATGCCTTCCAGGCAGTCTTGTATGCAGTGTGGCAAGAGAGGAATAAGGTAAAACACGGTGAGAAGCTATTACCACTTCCAGTGTTGATAAAGATGATTGATAAGGGGATCAGAAACAAGATCAGCATAATGCAAAGGAAAGGAGTAAAGGGCATGGAGATGCTGTTGCAGTACTGGTTCAATCAAAAATGTAAATATTCTAGTCTTGGGTAAGGGGGATAGAGTTTTAGCTTTTTAAAGTAAAAAGTAAGCACTTGTTGTATACAGGCTTTTTTGATGAATAAAATTTAACATTCATTCAAAAAAAAAAGATTAAATTGATGAGATTAAGGTTCATACATCTGAGAAATTTGGGAAAGTGATTTTGAGAATCGATATAAGAGAAAGAAATAGAGAAAGGATATTTATTTTTAAATGATAACTTTATTATTTAATTTCTCTTCTACAAACCAAGATATTTTTTGGACAAATAGGATAGTTTCTCTTTGTTTAGTTAAAACAATAGGCAATTGTAGTTAGCTTAGTTGGAGGGTAGTAGAGACAAATCACAACAAAAAGTATGTCACATGCAAGTTGTGTCTCTAGGTGTAATTAGAAATTGAGAATGTGTCTCCAAATGTAAAAATCTCTTGGAAGAGTTTTATTACTCTCATAAGAATCATGATTAGAATTACATCTACTATATTAAAACAGAATCTTATTTTTTAACGACTTACAAGTAGTCCAGGTTGGACCATTACATTTTTTTAATTTCTTATTTATTCTCCTACAACTAACTTAATTATTATTAAATATATATTATATCTAACCAACTATCTTAATACTTTCAAAATAAGATATCTAAAAAAGATATTCTTAAGTATCTTTTCTTAAGATTAGATTTTAATAATATATTTTAATATCTTTTATTTAAAATTTAAATATATATATTTTTAAATAATAAAACCATTATTAATATTAATTATATTTTAAAACAAAAAGTTATTCATTATTCATTTATATAATAAAAATCTATAATATATATATATAATTTATATTCATAATTAAATTATTACACCAAGTAATAAATATAAACTAACATATTTCATTAATTAACTATTTATAAATTGTAAAATAACAGAATAAATTATATTTATGAATTTTACAACAAACTTCAACTTATTAAACAATATTAAAATACGATATATGAACTAATAAATCATTTCATAAGTTAATATACATGTTTAAATTAAAATAATAATGTTGAAAAAATTATAATAATAAAATAAAATTTTACAAATATTAAAAATTAAAAATTTGTATTATAATATGTGAAGCAGGTTATATAAATTAATTATCTTATTTTCATAAAATTATATTAATGTAAATTTTATTTTTATTATATATACTTCAAAACAAATGTTTTTATAGAAAGATACACATGTATAAGATTTCTAATTTTGCGTAAATAAGTATTTGAATAAAAATTCATCTCGCTTTAAAAAGTACGGGTCAAAATCTAACAATAAACATTAATATTTCATCAAAATTTAATAAAAACATTAAAATGCGGGTGAAAATCTAATAATAAACATTAATATTTGATCAAAATCTAATAAAAACATTAAAGTGGCGGGTCAAAATTTATCTCACATTCATGTATCTATTTCTAATTTAATATGTATTCTCTCAAATATTGATCCATTACGCTTACAATGCGGGTCAAAATCTATCTCACATTCATGTATCTATTTCTAATTTATTATGTATCCTCTCGAATATTGATCTATTACGCTTACAATAAAATGATAATTAGTTTGACTAACTTTTGTAAAATAAGAGCATAATATTCATAATATATATCCACCATTTATCTAAACATTCATAAATTAGAATACTTTAAATATGAAAATTTAAGTCAAATTGTATTACATAGTGGCCACCCATAGGTTCAACTAGTAGTCGGGTCCCAAATTTTAGCGTATTTTGCGGATTTTATAAAAAAATTAAATAACGAGTTTAAAACAAACCAGATTCCATATAAAGTCATCAATTAGTCAGTTTAACGCGGGTCGGGGTCGTGACCCGAAACACTGGATATAACGCTTCATTTGTAATATTTAAATGTAGATACATAATCAAAAATGCAAATTTATTTTATATAATTTGGTTTGTGTCGAAAATAATCCGGCGCTTTGAAAACGCGGGTCAAAATCTAGTATATATTTATACTAGAGATGTTTCCTAAACTAGATAGATACAAATATATGTGAATATCTTACATAATAAATATACAATATTAACATTATTATTTATGATCTCCTAGATCTTTCTATAATACCACCTACAACAGTCGATTTTCACAATAAACTTACCTACTAACAATGTTCAGTTTAGTTATGAGTAAATCACCCTGCATGACAATACCACTAATGTATAAAATGTTTATATTAACTTTCTAATTTCATTTTTTTTGACATGTCCGTCGTTTCGAAAATTTTACAAAGTTTGAAGTGTTATCTCTTAGAGAAATATTTAGTTATACTCCATTTGTTTCTAAATAGTGTATAGTTTAAAATTTCACACATACTAAGAAAAAAATAATATTTAAACAATCAAAAATTAAGCTTTTAAAATATAAGAAATTCCATAAATTTTTAACCAATAACAATTCAATAGCTCAAATATTGTCACTTGAAATTTTTTTTGGAAGTTGACCAATTCATTAATAAAATACATGGAAAATCTAAAACATTATTCTTTTAAAACAAGCAAAATGTGGTAGAACAAACATTATTTAGAAACAGAGGGAGTATGTTTATTATAGTGTTAATTGGTCTAATTAAACTGAATGATACGGATAATAAACAGAGCCCATGTTAATACTCCATGATCTACCATTACATTGTTACCCAGACTTTGTAGCAAAACATCCACTTTTTTTGTCACAGAAAACTTTATAATTAAAATCAAACCCCTACGGGCTCAGTCGATTACATCCGGAGTTCAACACGACGGAAAAATGATGAACGAAAAGTACTAAAACAAGAAAAGAGATAGATGTGTTGAAGGAGCGAAAAGACCCGTAGAGAAGCTTCACTTTGGATCCTGCAACTTTTGTTCGAAACAACGAATCATAATCGGAGTTGTCGACGTTGAAATACCCCACTGAGAGAATTTGAGAGCGGTTGCATACCGTCACTGATGATAAGCGGCCTTCGCTTAAGACTGATGGCAATAAATTATGCGCTTGAGATGAAAACGGAAGTAGGAGATCTCGAGACCAACGTGTATAAGAGTCAGCTTGGTCGGAGAGCAGAGATATTAGCTCCATAAAGTTGTCTTGTTCAAAAAGAGTTGAGCCATAAACTCCGGTTCAAAAGTACTCGTGCGGAAGTGCAACAGATGCAAATACCAAAAAACAAAGAAACTCATCGTGATAAGTGATGGTGAACATCAGCTTCTTCAAACAAACATGACAAAAACAGATAGACGAATGACTGGAGCAAATGGCATGGAAACTGAGAGAATCCACGCGCCGGGGAGGAGATAAGACACAGTAGAAGTGCAAGTGGAGAAGCATGGCCACCTACAAAAGATCAATCTCTGAAACATTCTCAACAGCCACACACGGGGAGCAGCTGAAGATTAGTGCTTTCTGGACGGTGAGACTCATAGTGTTTGAAGGTGTTGGAGGCAGGGAGATGCTAAGGACGGTATTCGACGAGGAAACGGAGGTTGTGGTCAGGCTGATACTTCAAACACCGACATTACCGTATCGGGTCGAGAAGCTCGTGCTGCAACCAAAACTGATCCGCTGGCCAGTGGAACATGTTTTCTTGAGAGTCAAAGCAGAGATGGTTAAAAAGAGCTCAGCATGGCTCATCAAATCCATCACAACAAAATGAAAGCACATCTCAAGGTACCATTTAGCGATCTCGGAACTGAAGGTGTGTGACAATGAGGAGAGAGCAAGCAATTGGACGACTAAGTGACAGACACAACAGTAGATCAGGCAGAGAGGAGGTGGATGTGATGTGAAGTGGTGAAGAGGAAAGCCTAGCTCGATAAGAGGAAGCGGATCTGGGGGTATTGGTGGGTTTGGAGGCTCTGGTGGTAACTGGTGTTCCACTATGGAGCTCCAGCGTTTCGCGTAGCAAAACATCGACTTTTTTTGAAACACACATTTCAATAACCATAGGAGAATTTAGTTAGGATCAATAAAAGCCTCCTCACCAACAGGTTCAACTACAACATTCAAGGCACTCTTGGCCAAATTATCAGCAACAAAGTTTTTATTTCTAGGAATCCAAACAAAGGAGACAGAAACAAAGTATTCTCCAAAAGCTGAAATATCCGCAGAGATGCTGTGTAATTCAGCAATTTCAAGCTCCCTGTTAACACATTTCACAAGCTGAATCGAGTCCGATTTGAACCGCACAGACTGCAATCCCAGATGCCTGCAGGTCATGACCGCTTCTCGGAGCGCCAGTCCTTCAGCCATCAGGGAAGAGTCAACGAAACTCATGTGCCTTTGGAACTCCCTGTTCTGCAGCTCCGAAAAAACATGCCATCCAAGCCCCACAGATTGTCTTTCCGATCTCCAGGCCGCATCAGACCTGACCACCAAGGATCCGGGTGGAGACTCAATGCTGCAGGCCAACCGTTTCGTTCCAGTGGGGCTGTCTTTCTTCCCATTACAACTCCATTCTCGGGCTACCTTGATGGCCAGTGACAAGGTATCTTCAGGGGATGAGGAAAAACCTTCAAATACAAACTTATTTCTCGCTTTCCAGAGCGACCAAATCAACCAGGGAAACAGAGATCCAAAGGGAATCCCAGCAGGAGGCAGACACACTTTATTGCATAGGGAGGGCCAGCTAGACATTAAATCTATTATTTCTCTAATGTTCACAGCATTTGCAAGGGGAGCTAGAGTCCAGGCTTTCTGGGCAAATGGGCATTGGAACAGCAGATGAAGGATAGATTCGTTCTCTCCACACCGCTTGCAACAAGGATCAACATCAATGTGCCTTTCTACAAGGCGTTGACCAACTGGTAGCGCTCGCTTTAGGACCTTCCAAGCAAAGTGCTTGACCTTTGGTGGACAATCAAGGTCTACACAAGTTTTTCCAGTTAAAATTAGCATCAATTGTAGCCTCACCATTATCAGAGTCGAGGGCAGAAAAATAACTAGATTTTGAGGAGTATTCTCCAGATTTTGTACCCAGCGAGATAAGCTTATCTGGAGCCCAGAGACACTTGGTTTTGAGCACAAAATCCTCTCTTCATAATCAGGAAGAACTCGCTGTATAAGCTCTATGTTCCATTGCGCTGAGTCCGGCAGTAGGAGATCAGAAACCAGGAGGTTGGCGCTAAGTTCTGTGGGGTGTCCCATTAGCCTTACTTGCGAAGAAAGGCTCAGCCACGGATCATCCCATATGCTAATTGAGAGCCCATTCCCGATTTTCCAACCAATGCTTTCCAGAAGAAGGTCACGGCCCACCAAAATGCCCCGCCAACCATGTGAGATGACCAAAGCTTTCGTTGCCTGTACAAGGGTGCTTCCTTGAAAATACTTTCCTTCCAGAATCCGAGCAAGAAGGCAAGTCGGATTGTTGAGCAGACGCCAGCCAATCTTTGCGAGGAGAGAGTCGTTGAACTTTTGAAAGTCTCTTAGCCCGAGACCACCCACATACTTCGGTTTTGCCATCCTATCCCAAGAAATCCAAGCCATCTTTTTGACTCCTTCTGCCTTGTCCCACCAGAAGCGGGTAATGACCAACTGGATACGCTTGCATAGAGACACAAGGAGTTTGAAGCAAGACATAGAATGGGAAGGTACAACTGAAAGAACACTCTGCAACATAACAAGCTTTCCAGCAGAGGAAAGGTGTTTAGCGGACCAGCTTTGGGCTTTCTGCTTTATCCTATCAACAATGGAGGAGAAAAGGTCGCGCTTTTGTCTCCCAAAGTGCTCTGGGAATCCAGGTATTTCCCAACTCCCCCTTCTTTCTGGATAAGTAGAGTAGACTTGATTGCTTCTTTGAGGGACGCTGGGGCTCTTCGGGAAAAAGTTACTGCTAATTTTTCAGTGTTAATTGATTGACAGAAGCTTCTTCGTAGCTTTTCAGATAGACAGAAGAGACAAGCTGTTGTCTTCATTGACTTGGAGGAAGAACATTGTATCATCTGCAAAAAGTAAGTGATTGATTCGTGGGCAGCCTGAAGCGACTGAGATCCCTTGAATTAATCCTTATTCTTGAGCTCGGTTACATAGTCCCGAGAGGACTTCGCTACACATGATGAATATGTAGGGAGAGAGGGAGTCGCCTTGACGAATCACTCGGCTCGGTACTACCTTCCCTCTAGGCAAGCCGTTAATGAGGAAGGAGTATGTAACAGATGAGATACACTGTATAATGAGACTGATCAAACTGCGGTGGAATCCCAACCGAGCTAGCACTAAGGCTATAAAGTTCCATTCAAGCCAATTGTAAGCTTTGCTCATGTATGTCTTGACTGCCATAGCACACATTTGCTCCGCTTTTGAGGTCTTTAGGTAGTGGAGGACCTCGTGAGTGATGAGTACGTTATCACCAATGGCACGTCCCGGGACGAAGGCCGATTGGTTTTCAGAGATAAGCTTCTCCATCAATGGTTGCAGCCGTTTAGTTAGGAGCTTGGAGTAAATCTTGTAGTACACATTGCAAAAGGGAAATGGGGAAGTACACTGAAACCTTCCGGGGGTTGGTGACCTTTGGAATGAGTCGGATATGGGTATGGTTTACTCCATCCGGTAAAGCTCCGCCTTCGAAAAAAGAACGCACCTCTCTGACTATATCCGGTCCAATTCTGTCCCAGTGCGTGTGGAAGAAGCCTGCAGAGAATCCATCCGGACCGGGAGCCTTATCCGGATGGATGGAGAGGGCGGCTTCCTCAACTTCAGCGGCTGAGGGCAGTCTGGTGAGTACTTCATTATCCTCATTAGAGGTGATGGGATTTAGAGCTCTTCTCACTGGACCAGCACGTTCACCCGGACTGGAGGTGAAGAGTGTGTCAAAGTACTCACCAATTACTTGCACAATCTCCTCCTCCTTATGGACCATTTGGCCATCAGCTTTTTCAAGAACTGAAAAATAATTTACCCTCTTCCGGTTCTTGGTAATGGCGTGAAAATAACCATTGTTGCGATCACCAAGCTTCAGCCATAGAAGTCGGCTACGCTGTCTCCAATATTCCTCTTCTGCTTGGTACGCTGTGCTTAGCTGAGTGGAGATTTCTTGTATGAGCTCCAGGTCTTCGGTGGGTTTGGACAGTGCATCATTGAGTTCAACTTTCTTTTGTTCAATAATCTTCGTGCTATTTCTCTGTTTGTTGCGGTTCCAAGTTGAGATCGCGCTTCTAGCACTCGCTAGCTTCTCTGTCACCAACAGGTGGGGATGGTCCTTCCACGAGTCGTCAACCAACTTCCTCGCTTCATCGTCTTTACAAAGCCGTCTATCGTAGCGGAACATTCCGTGACGCCTTCTGCCTCCTCTATCAAAGAAGGAGATGAGTGGTTTATGGTCTGAACCCTCGAAGCCCAAATATTGACACCGAGCCGAGCGAAAGTCTTCTGCCCATCGGGTATTTGCAGCAGCCCTATTCATCCGGCACCGGACCACATGATCCACACGTTTACCCCTCCATGAGAGAGGGTCACCCGTGTGTTGTAGATCGAACATGTCTCCCTCCGAGAAGAAAGTTCTGAACTAAGAAAAGGAGCTCTCCGGGCGGACAGTACCGC
Source organism: Moricandia arvensis (assembly GCA_905132765.1). Classification (NCBI taxonomy): domain Eukaryota; kingdom Viridiplantae; phylum Streptophyta; class Magnoliopsida; order Brassicales; family Brassicaceae; genus Moricandia; species Moricandia arvensis. The sequence goes on along the minus strand of CAJHQP010006320.1, from coordinate 12,992 downwards.
CATCTTTCTCATTGTTGCACAAGATGTCATTGCAGTCACCGGTAATGAACCAAGAATCATCCCGAGATTGGGATAATTGGAGAAGGTGATCCCATAAGGCTCTACGCTCTTGTCGATCAGTACTGGCATACACAAAGCTAGAAAAGAAAATATTTCCTTCAAATTCAATAAGTGTCAATTACATTCGGAGTAGCCTCTAGAATCTGAAGATTAAGAGTTGATTTCAAAAATAGGCCAAGTCTGCCCGCTCCATGGCCTGTAGGTGGAACAAGGTAGCTATACTCATAGCGAAGATGATCCAGATTCTTGAGTACAAAGTCATTGGGGGTTTTTTGATTCCATGATGAAGATGATATCGGGATCAAATTTCTTCGATATCTCTCCCAAACTCTGAACTGTCTGGGGGTTCCACAAACCCTGACATTTCCAGCTTGCTATCGCTAAGGACCGGGGTTGGATTGGATCCGAAAATCCATCCTACGTCTGCTAGCCGGTGGGATCATGTTGCAAATGAGAAAATTATTCGAGTTTGTGCTTTCCTCCTCACGTGAAGTCTCGGCACGAGAATCGTCCGCTTTGTTTTACGAACTTTCCTTGGTTTGTTCTATTTTTCTGCTTCAGACTGTAGCTTCTTTCTACAAGCAGGGGGCTTCAATTTCATTCTTCTGCGTGAGCCTGAGCCAACCAAAGCACGGGGGCTAGCATTGACATTCCTCTTACCAGGTGGTCTGCCAGGCTTTCGCTTCGTCGGCTGCTGGTTCTACTCAATGCTCTGATCCTCGGTTGCTTCATCAATAAGGGTGCCCAATCTCTCCATTACTGGAATGCGGGGAGGAGGGTAGCCGACAGCATCAATTTGAGGTCCCAGTCTGGCCTGAACAGGAACTCTAGCTTGAGGTCCTGGGCAGGAGATTGGAGAGGAGACTGCCTAGTCTCAGCTCTGTTCAGTGCATTCCCTCGCCAACTGAGTTGCTGATTCCTCAAGTTGGCCTTGGGCTTCAGCTTCTCTAAGTCATTCAAGTCTGGCTGCACTTTCCGAGGGGTCAGCGTGACTAGCATATTGCAGCATTACATCTCTAACTTCCGCCCTAGTAGACTCCAAAACATCAAGAGGGGGTCAGCACTTGCTCTTTCTTGAGGGGCCAGTCGACCTTTATTGTCCCTGCCTCGGTGAGGAGGAGGTGGAAGAGCTGAGTGGGAATCCCCACTAACAGTTCTATGGTCCCTATGAAGGGGAGAAGGATTTCTCAGAGGAGATCGTCCCTCGATTCTACGATGCTGGCTTCTTCCTCCAATGCTTCGTGGCTCTCTTTCTCGTAGTGATTTTCTTTGGTGTAATCAGTGTGGAGAGGTCGGTGCTGGGTGTCATGTCTGGAGTAGGAGGAACGAGATCGGCGGTCATTCTCATCTCTAGCATAGGGCTGGTATCGATGGGAGCGGGAAGGGGGAGAGTGGCGTCGGGGTCCCCTAGAGTAGCTCCTCTCAGGAGGAGGGGGAAGTTCCTCACTTGGAACAGAAGATTTGCTTTTTTGAGATTCAGCTTGACCTACAAGTTGAGCTTTTTTCTCATGTTTCTCTACGAGACAGTCTCGAACCTCATGGTCTAGCCTGCAACATTTCAGACAATGTTTCTCCAACTTCTCATAAACTAGAGTCGCAGTAACTTCATCACCGTTCGGGTACTCGATGATAGATGTCTTGATGATGGGAAGTCTCCCGTTAATGTGCACTCGAGCACGCATTGATTTTGGAGTAATCTCAGCTAGCTCGAAGGTTCCAATGTCCTCACCTATACTACGGGCAATCTCCTCAGACCATAGATGAATTGGGATTCCTTGAATCTTGATCCAAAACGGAATCATCGAGGGGAATCTAGGAGAGATGGTGGGCTCCCATCGCTGCAAGATCACCATCCACCGGGCATAGTGATAGGGGCGCTCCTCTAAGACTTTGTTGAGATCTGCCTCAATCTTGAACTGAAACTGAAACATACCCATGCCCAAATCTGAGCCTTCAGGTGGGATCTCTACCTTCCAGTGGTCAGTGAAAAACGGTATCAAGGACCACACTTTCTAGACAAAGGGATTAGTAACTCTACCAATGAGAGTGAGAGAGTATTTTTGGTGGCAAGGAGGGTTAGAGGGTTCTGTGACCCGTACTCTGCCAATACGAGGGGTTGGTCGGGTGCGCCAGCTCTATTGACTTTCCTTTCTCAGCTGAGGAAAGGTGGCGATACATTGTGGAGGTTTCTAGCGATCCATTCTTTTCTCTGTAGAGGTTTCTAGAACTCATTATTGTATCTTTTCATATTTTTTGCTACTTTCTTCTTAATTCAGAACACAATTAGAACATTTGGTACTACCTTAAAAACAACACATAGATTAACAATTTGTAACTCAACGACAACTCAACTCCGTGAAGACATTGCTCATTGACATTGTATCGTCTTCATATTGCGAATGACTACCAAGCCAAGATATTACAGTGCTCATGGTTGGTCTTTTTGTTGGCATCTGTTGAACACACAACAGACCAGTGTGGATCAACTTTATGATCTCGTTGCTCGGATTCTCTACCAATAAAGGATCAATTATAACCTCAGGTCTTCCTTCAGCACATCTCTTTCGTGCCTGAACCAAAAATAATAATATGTATATTCTTAAAGGTTTAAAGATACGAGAGTAAGGACCAAGAAGACTAACATGAGAAGAAACTTACAAAAGCTGCAATTCCTTCCCCTTCAAAGCTATTATTTCTTGACCACTTATCATCTCAAGAAGCACAACACCGAAGCTGTATACATCAGATTTGGCTGATATTTGCCCATAATTCAGGTATTCAGGAGCCATATATCCACTGCATATATGCAACTAATAACGTTAATTGATGGTGAATATATTTATATTGTCTTCAAAGTTGGTTGATATGTTTTTACCGGGTTCCAGCTATTCGTTTTGTTTTAGCTCCAGTCTCGTTGGTGTCAAACAGCCTCGCTGTCCCAAAATCTGCAACTTTAGGGTTCATCTCTGCGTCTAAGAGGATGTTGCTTGCCTTCAAATCTCGGTGAATAATCTTCAGCTGAGAGTCTTCATGGAGATAAACAAGACCTTGAGCAATGCCTTCTATAATTTTAAACCTCACTTCCCATGTAAGCAAGGAACGTTTCTCTTCATCTAAAATTGGTGGAGGAAACATTTTTATTTCAAAGAGTTGCTAAGAACTATAGAAAATGCAGCTGTCTTTCGAAGTTTTACCGAAGATAAAGCGGTCAAGACTTGAGTTGGGGACAAACTCATAGACAAGAATCTCTTCATCTCCTTCATTACAGAACCCAAGAAGCTTAACCAGATTCTTATGCTGGAGTCTTGTCAAGATTGATACCTCATTCCTAAACTCTATACCTCCTTCTAAACCTCTGGTTAATCTCTTCACCGCTATCTCTTTCCCATTTAGTAATATCCCCTGTAACCGTGCTATTATTATTGTTACTCATCCAAGACCAATATCTCAATATTAAGGAAAAAGTGTTATTATTACTACCTTATAGACTGTACCAAATCCACCTTGGCCAAGCTTATTTTCAGGAGAAAAGTCAGCCGTTGCCATTGAGATTATATCAAGATTGAACATAAATTGACCATTTGAATTAGAGTAATCTGCATAACCAACTAAAACGAAAAGAAATAAGTCTTACAAATGTGAAAGGTTGACTGAGGCAAGAAAGAAGGTGCACTTACCATTTTTTCCCTTGTTTAATTTTCTCCTCCGAGCTTTTACTTTGTATAAACCAATAAATACAAAAAGATTAATGAAAGTAAGAACCACAACTATAGTGATAATTATTCCCCTATTCATGCTTCTTCCTGAAAATTTAAAACCCTTGTTATATATATTACTCAGAGAACCTCTTTATTATATTTACAACATTTTGTTTGACCTTTCCTTATCTGGTTTAGAGCTCCCCTTTCTGGAGCCAGTGGTCGATGAATTACAGGAAACCTTGTTACATTACCAAAAGTACTATGGAAAGAATCCAGGTCCCACCTGAATAAACAGCTTGGAAGACTAGCCATGCCCCCTTTTCTTCCGCGAAACTGTACTCTAAAGTATTCCACACAATCTCCCAAACATTGTTTGCAATCTTGGGAAGTTATGTCGGGTGTGCATTGCATCATCATGTAAACATTCGGAAACTCCGTGAACTCGGCTTTTACGACACTATAGTACTTATGTACCGAGGAAGTATCAGCTTTTGTGGCGACCTCGAGGGTCTTATTAACCGTTGATTCCCACTGTTGCATGAAAAGGGTCATGTCTATAGATTGCCCAATATGATCCGGATCTGCCTCTATTAAAGATTGTATAAGCTCCAAGTTCCCAAAAGATTGGTTTGAGGAACGTACAAGACACCAGAAACGGTCTTCATCGTCACTGCTCCAAACGAATGAGTTAGTGATGTCTCCACAACTCGTTTGTGTATCCAAAGTCAAGCTTTCGAGACAACTCAAACAAGCGTTTGGTCGTAGTATTTTTCGCAGAAGCCAAGGGCGTGAACTGTGTTGGGATATTGGCCGAGTGAAGAGTTGTAGAAACCACCGTTAGTGGTGACTTTAGTAGAAAGAGTAGAGAAAAGATCACGGCGATTCTGAGCGTAGCTACTGTTGCCGGGCTAAGCTTCCGAAACACCTGGCGCTGTTAACAACTTCGAAGGGTCTGATGAAAAAGAAGAGAAGAAACAAGGATGATCATCAAAGCTGGGAATTTCCCCATATTTTTTTTAATAGTAAGATAGCAATGTTTTTTTTTCTTTTGATTCTTATACTTCTTCGTTAACTATTGTCGATAAGATAATAATAATTGATTTTAGAACACTGTAATATTTCTTTATTCCATGGTAGGGCTGAGAAAACATGTATTGTTTTATTTTCAGAGATGTTATGTGTGTCATGGATATAATCGAAACTCGTACCGGTGCCAAAATAAAGTGTTTGGTGTCTAATTGTGAAAGATGCAATGGCTTAATGTGTACTTTATTCATTCTTTTGACTTATTCAAAACACACATACTTTTCGGATATGTTGAAATTTATATAAACACTAGAATTCGCGTGATTGTTTTATTGATGAATAAGAAAAATTATATTTATTTGTTTAAATTGTTTCGTATTGGTTAGAATTTTATTTCTAATAATCTAAAACTAAAGTAAGATAATCATTTTTAACCCGTTGGATATCATTCATTTTAAACCCGTTTCACATTAATGGAAATTTGTTTTAAAATTGATGGTTTAGTTTTAATAAATAATACCAATATTAAAATTAAATATTAGTGACAAAATCAGTAATATATAAAGCAAACTAAGGGCAAAATTTTAAGAGAGGCTGTGATTTCATAGTATAGATTACTCAGAAAAGAAATTACTATACTTAAATTAATGATATAATTAAAGAAAATTTTAAATTATATTAAAATGGACTGTATATTGGCATGCCCATCTCAACACGTTCTTTATTAGACATACACATTTTCAAAAATAATCCTTGTTTATTATAGACTAATCAATTACTGTTCAACATAATAATTCATCGTTTTTAACTTAGATATTATTTAAATTTTTTAACATAAATTAAGAAAATAGTTAAATATTCAATTTTCTATATTTAAATATTAAATTATATTATGTTTATTGTTTTTTTAACTAAAGAAAAAATGATAAATAATGGAAATTAGATTTAAATTATAAAATGAAACAAATTTTGTATTGCTTTTTTACTCTAATATAACATTTTAGTAAGAAATGGAGAAAGTACCTTTTTGACAAAGTAATAGTCCATCTGAACAAGACTAATTAAAAGCTGGACGAGAAAAATATATGACAGCTCCATTCTAACGGAAATTACGACACTCTATTATATTGCGGGTCGTTACCCACCGTTAGAAATTTCAGAGTTGGCTGCTTGACGACTTGACTCCATTCAAATCTACTTGTCTATACTAACTCCATTGGAAATTTCCAAAGTTGGCGCTTGACTAGTTGACTCTACTCAGATCTACTTGTCAATATTGTTTGGAAATTATGCCTTCGGTAAAAAAATATGTATTGTTTGGAAATAAAAAAACAACGTTATTTTACAAGTGTTCCGTGACACTGTCACTTGAGTAGAAATCTTTGACAGAACCAGATTTGGAACAAGTCCAGTGAATATTGATATTAACCCGCAAAACTTTAAAATAAATTACATAGATATAAATCCCAAATTATATTAAAGAAAAGATTTTACAAATTTTCTTAAAATATTGATGTCTTCCAAATTTTCAGATCCGATCATGATCGTTAGCCACATAGTTTACATTAAATAAAAATGAGGGAAGAAAAATCTTTATCTATTTTTGTTGTTCGTCAAAGGATTCTTACCAAATCAAGATCAGACTTTAGTTATTAATATGTTGTGACGGATGTGAGAAGATATATATTAATAGAATGATAAATAAATAAAAAAACATATAGGGTTATACGTCTACGTGCAAAGAAATATTTACTGAAAGAGGCGAGTTTCACTGAATCCAATTTGTGCTATTAAATAGGGTGAAACCCTAAAGATATATATATATATATATATATATATATATATATATAAGAAATTATTTTAATGAATTTTCCATATTTCTCGGATTTGGCAGAAATCGGACGATCCAAGCCGCAATGATCGATCGATCTAGTCGATCCTTCTTTGTGGGATCGGTCTAGCCATGTATGCAATCGGTCGATCCTTGACACCGATCAACACCACTCTTAGATTCAAGGTATATTTCAACTAATCTCCACCTTGATTGAATCCTTCATAATTAGATGTACATAAATACAGTTCTTTGCTCTCATAATGCATATGTACTAAACTCTTTCTTTGCCTTAGATGTTCCATCGAACCAAATATTAGATCTCCCATCGAACCAGATTCTACTAAGAGCCAGATGTCTCACTTGGGCCAGATGCCCCTTAGGCCATACGCCCTTAAAGGCCAGACTACCAATTTGAAATGTTCAGCAAGTCAAGACAAAGCTTGAACTTGTTGTGAGGAACCGCCTTAGTGAACATATCTTCATAATTATCAGTTGTTCCTACCTTTTTCACTTCAATCCTCATTCTCATCTCTTAGAAAAAGGTATCTTACATCAATATGTTTGGTTCTGTCATGATGAATCTGATCCTTGGCTAAACATATATATATCACTCAAGCTATCATAGTATACAATAGCTGACCATGATGAAGACCAAGATTGTTGACCTATCCTATCAACCATATCACTTCCTTAGCAGCTTATGTCAATGCCATATTCTTTGCATTAGTAGTATACAAATCACTTTCAACTGCAAAGTCGTCTTCCATCTCACAACAGAACCACCCAAAGTGAATATGTAACCAATCGTAGATCTTTACTGTCCATATCTCCTGCATAATCAGAATCAGAATAGCCCGTAAGGTTTGGATCCTTGCCTCCATAGAAAATACCAACATCAGATGTACCCTTAAGGTACCGAAAATTCATTTCCACAACTATCTAGTGCTTCTTTCGTGGCTGAGCCATAAACCTGCTCACCACACCCACTACATGTGTAAGATCTGATCTTGTACAGACCATAGCATACATCATACTTCCTATAATGCTAGCATAAGAAACTCGCGACATATAATCATTTTCCCCTTCAGACATTTCATCACGTCATTGAAAATTTACAACACTTGGAGTATGGATAGGTTTAGTAGTAAACATTTGGAATCTTGTCAAGACTTTTTCAGTTTAGGCATTTTGTGACAAAACAACTTCTTTCTTGTCCTATCCATGAAGCAGGATCTTCATCGCTCCCCAAATCCTTCATCTAAAACTCATAACTTAATAACTCTTTAAGCTTTCCTAAACATCACACATCTTCTTTGCAGCCATCAAACATGTCATCCACATAAAGCACCAAGTAGATATACGACCATCCTCCACATTTCTCACATAAACGCAACAGTCATATGGACTTATGTCGTAGCCCAAACTGACTATATAGATGTCAAACATCTTATACCACTATCTAAGAGACTGCTTAAGTCCATATATTGACTTCTTCAACTTGCACACATAATTTTCCTTACTAGGTAACCATCAAGACGATACCTATACATCTCCTCCTCAAGCTCTCAATGAAGAAAAGCAGCCATCACATCAAGCTACTCCAACTCCAGATCCCGACGTGCTACTATTTCTAATAACACTCTAATAGACGTGTATTTGACCACTAGTTAAAAGATCTCATTGTAGTCCACGCCTTCTCTTTGAGAGAAACCCTTAGCAATAACCCGAGCTTTATAATTAACTACCTCTTCTGGTGTTTGGCCATCTTTGGTTTTGTAAATCAACTTGCAAGTTACAACTTTTCTCTAAGTGGTATTGTGACAAATCCAATGCATGATTCTTATCATGAGATTTTCGTCTCACATCCCATTGCAGCAAACCATTTCTTAGATACATAACTTGAAATAGTTTCTTTGTAAGTGGACAGCTTGTAAGTATCCACTTCCTCTACAACCTGCAAGGCATAACTCACCATATCCTCAAACTGATATATCTCTAGTGGCATGAAATCAACTCTCCTTGGTCTATCTCTAGAAATATTGCGCTTTTCAGACCCAACACGTTGATTTCCAGAACTAGAAGACTCAGGTTTCTCGTATGTCGTTGATAGAATGATCCCTTTGTGGCGGATAGGTCGATCTTGTGTTGTCAGAAAACAATCAGTCGATCCGATCTATGTGATCACTTGATCATATGTTTGGTGTGGATTAATTGATTCTTGACACTGCATTGCTCGATCCTGGGTAATCTGACTACACTTCATGTAGCTCCACCTGCTTGTCTAAATCCTCTTGTTATGCTTCTGGAATACACTCAACTGAAACTCTGAATATGACTCTCATCAAAGTCAATATTTATGTTATTTACAACTCGTTTCTCAGATGGAGACAGAACTTGTATCCTTTGACTCTGTCTCTATATCCCATAACACTCCCTTCTTTTCTCTTGGTTCTAACTTTTGTTCATCAGTATGATAGTAAATTTTGCAACCAAACACTCTTAGAATGGATTAATCAACATATCTACCTAACCACATTTCATAAGGTATCATGCACTCGATGCATGTATGTGGTCCCAAATTGATCAAGAACAAGCGTATTCACTACTTAGCCCAAAACCTCTTTTATAAACCAACATTAGAAAGCATGCACCTCACTCTCTACAACAATGTCTGATTCATTCTCTCTGCTATAACATTTTTCTGTGGTGTATGATGCCTAGCAATCCCTGCATCCCTAAAAAATTGAAATTGATTGAACTCTGATGAACATAATTCCAGATCATTTATCAGTGTGAAGCCTCTTTATCTTCTTCTTAGCTTGATTATCCACCATTATATTCCAGTCATTAAAGTTATTGAAAGTTTCACTTTTGTGCTTCATGAAAGTTATCCAAGTCTTCCTCCAATAGTCATCAATCATCTACACAAAATATATGTGATCCTTCAGCGACTCCACCTTGGAGGGACCCAAGCAATCTGCATGAATTTAATCCAGCGTACCGTTCTTATGAACAGCCTTAGACAAACACAAACACAAAGTGCTTACAAAACTTAAGACTCTTGGCCTTATGACCACAAATAAGATCCTACTTTGAAAGTATTTGCATCCCAAACTCACCCATTGGACCAAACCTCATATGCCACAACTTATTCATATCATCCTTGTGAACCTCTGACGATGCAACATTTGATGAACTTGAAACTGGTAGAACCTTTCAGCAAATACAGAGTATCATAAATGAAACCTTTTATAACCACATTTGAACCCATGTAGACACTCAGAACCCCAATCTTCACCTGAAATTGAAACCTTTGCTCTCCAAAATAATAACTAAGATCAAGTTCTTGGACATCGATGGAACATGTCTAACTCTAGTCAATGTGCAGACTCTACCATCATGTGTTCTAATCTTTATAGACCCGAGTCCAGCAATGTCGCAAGCAAATTCATTCGACATCTTTATCTTGCCATCAAACACTTCCTCATACTCTAAGAACCATTTCCCTCATTGGATGCATATGATAAGACACTTTGTGTCCATGAGAAACTAAAGAGATATCTTCATCAGACTTAGATTCATTCAAATTCACATCTACATCAGAATAACCAACTTGTTTCTTCTTCTTATGACATTCAGACCTCCAATGCCCTCTCTCCTTTCAGTAAATGCAAATATGAGCTAGCTTAGGACCCCTTGGAAACGACTTCTTGTTCTTCGACCTCTTGCCTTCTCTAAAGTTTTTCCACTACCTACAAACAACCCCTAAGCATGGTCATTTGTACAGAACCTGATGCTTTGTGACGTAACTCCATGTTATGAAGTACTGACTTAACTTCCTCCAAACTCATTGTATCCTTATTTCTTATGAATGACTGAACAAAATTCTCATTAGAGTTAGGCAGTGATACTAGCAAAATCAGTGCCGAATCCTCATATCCACCTTGACATTGATATTGCTCCAGATCCAACATAATGGAATTAAGACTGTCAAGGTGATCCTCAAGTTTTGTACCTTCCTGCATCCTTATAGCGAAAATACGCTATTTCAGAAGTAACTTCTTAATTAGAGACTTCTTCATGTATAGACTCTCTGACATTCGACCACAAACCAGATGCCAATATCAACACTAGAAACCTCGATGATGATCTCATTTGCCAGACTCAACAAAAATTGTTGAATATGCCTTCTCTTCAGTAACCTCTATCTCAACTGTAAAATGTTTAACCCTCTTCCGTGACAACGATGCCCAAGGACCTTGTTGCTTTAAAAAACTTTTCATCTTGATTTGACAAAATTGAAATTGTTCCTACCAGTAAACTTATCTATCTACATGTTTATCCCATACATTTTTCTCACTAGATTCAATCTGGAGCTCTAATACCAGTTTGTTGTAATAGATGTGAGAAGAAATAGATTAACAAAAGGATAAACAATATGAAAAACGGGAAGATTTAACGTGGTTCACCCCTTATGCTATATCCACGTGAAACGAGAGTATTTATTGATGGAAGCGAGTTTCATAGAGTACAATTCGTACTACATAATAGGGTAAACTCTTAAAGATATATATATAAATATATAAGAAAGTGTCCTGATGAACCTTCCATATTTTTCAGATTTGGCAAAGATCAAACGTTTCAAGCCGCACAAATCAATCGATCCTTGTCAGCAATCAGATGATCCTTTTATGTGGAATCGGTCCATATTTTTCTGCAATCGGTCGATCTTTGACACCCAAATCGACCGATCGACGCCACTTGAAGATTCAAAGCATATTTCAACAATATATATGAAAAAAAATATGTTCTCCTATTCATCTTGTTTTGTCTTATATTCTTCCTTTTCTTAACTATTAATGGCTCCATAGATAATACATTCTTCTCTTGGCATTGAAAACTACAGTTACCGATCTTTGAAGGGGCGTATCAAGATTCATGGAGATCATTACAATAAAAAATTGAAAATTAAATCTGTAAAAATAATAGTTCCTTTGTTTCATAAATATATTTTTTGACATTTTTGCTTATTAACATAATCTGCCACTTTATAAGTTCTTCAAGGATATTACTTAAATAAACATAATTGTCAAAGACATAAAATGAATAATAGTCATTTTTTTCAATTTGTGTGAAAAATGTTAAAATGACAATTTTTGTGAAACAAAGACATAATATCATTTTTGAAAAGGTTTCTAGATTTTAAAGCATCTCCAATGGTTTACTCTATTTTAGAGTAGTTTTCACTCTAAAATAGAGTAGGGTTTCTCTCCAATGATTTACTATATATTTGACTCTAAGAGATATTTTTAATTATATTCTTTTTCATTTTATGAATAGTAATTTTTATTTACTCAATTTACAAAGTGATCCCTTATATTTATTTTTTATATCAAAAATTAATTATATTAAAAATTACATTATATTATTTTAAAATAATATATTTTAACTTAAACATCACCATTAGTGTATTTTTCACAAATGATCAATTAATGTATTTCGAAGTACGAAGTGAGCTCTTTATCTTTGATTTTTATAAATTAACCCAGAAAACTCTTCAAACCAAATATTATCATTTCTATGGTGTTTGAACTTCTCGAGGTGGACTGCTATTATTATTATTGCTTAGTTTAATTACATATTTAGTTACAAAATAAAAAGATTAAAGAATAAAATGACTAAAGTATAAATAAAAAGTTTCACTCTATAATAGAGTATAAAATAGAATTACTCCAAATATAGAGTAAGAGTTGTGATTTAGTTTGTATGCTTTGTTTCGTAAGTTGATCCCAGTGTGAGTTCTAGTTGCCGCTTTCTATGGACTCTTGTTTCTGGGGCTTTCTCGTTAAGCCGACAGCTTATGAACTTTTCTATTTCACTTTGGAATGAACATTAGAACCATTGACAGAAAAAAATAGAATCACTCTATTTTTGAGTGGATATAGAGTGGGGTTGCAGAAAGTTTTACTCTATAATAGAGTTCAGTGTTGAAAATAGAGTGGGGATGAAGATGCCCTTAGGATTGTATTATTCATACTTTTTACTTCTCTCTCTCTCAATATAGTACAATTAGAATATTTGTTACACATTCAACAACATATAATGTAACAGTTTATAACTCAACGAGAACTCAGCTCCGTGAAGACATTGCTCATGGACATTGTACCATCTTCAGACTGAGAATGACTCTCTGTTAAAGCAGGAGCCTTAGGTAATGGAATGGTGATGTTCTCACTGCCAAGCCAAATCATTACAGAGCTCATGTTGGTCTATTTGTTGCGTTCTCTTGAACACACAACAAACCAGTCTGGATCAACTTAACGATCTCGACATTCGAATTTTTTACCAATAAAGGATCAATTATGATCTCA
>CAJHQP010006319.1:0-39104 GCA_905132765.1 Moricandia arvensis | reverse complement strand
TATTGAAGAGATAAGAAAGAGAGAGAATTTGAACGTGTCGACGTGGAATCTAGCAGTCAGTCCAAACCCAGGGGCGAAGACACATACTTACATCTGCGCCGCACAAAGAGCCGAGCGGATTGGGACTAATCGTAGTTCAAAAACCCTATGAACGAAGAAGAAGAATCTATCTTCTGGAATAAACAGGAGGAACTGGCCAATGAGTAACTTGGAACACTCGCAGCAAACGCCGACAAAGCAGGAAATCTGCTAGCAAGAATTCCGAAATTCGCGATGTTCGTGATGATCTCATGAAACGATGGCCAAAGTTAGGGTGGTGAAGTCCCAAATCCACCATGCTACTAGCACCGCACCCAAGATCGATCTCCTGCACGAAGAGGCTCGTAAAACACCCCTTTAGTACTTGTATCACCGAAACCAAGGTTTCGGATCCTGGGAAGGTCAAAGTGATGCCATACGACGGAACTACTGATCCTAAGGAGCACCTACATGCTTTTCAGGTCGCGATGGGTAGAGCCAGGTTCAGAAAAAACGAGAAAGCCGCCGGCGAAAGCCGCCGGCGAATACCGCCTCTTCGTAGAAAACCTCCGCGGAGCAGCGCTATAATGGTTCTCTCACCTCAGGTGAAACTCCATCGGAAGCTTCTGCCAACTCGCCTCAGAATTCCTCAAACAATACTCAATGTTCGTAGATCAAGAAACATCCGACGTGGACCTGTGGAGCTTATCCCAGGGAGAAGACGAAACTCTTTGCGACTTCATAAAATGGTTCAAAACCGTTATGGCTAGAGTCAGCTGGATAAGCGACAAAGTCGCAATAGACGCACTTCAAAAAACGCCCCTAGTTCAAATCAAAATTCAGGAAGTGGATAACTTTGGAAAAATCCGCGTACAATCGAGGACGCGCTTCACAAAGCCACAAGTTATATCATTATCAAATAAGAGACGAAGGTCCTTGTCCCACAAATGGAAGCCAATGAAGAATGCATAAAAAGATCCAGAGTCAGATCAGAAATTCAAGAAGAAAAATCCTCGCAACGATAAAAGCGTCAATAGTGGTGACGAAGAAAACGCAAGGAGCACACTAGTTTACGCTATAACTCCGGATCGGAGCGAGGACATACGAAAGATAACACGTGGACCGAAATCCAAATTACAACAAAAACGCCTTCTGCGACTTTCACCAAACCGCAGACACTCGACCATTAACGTGCAAAGTTCTTGGTGCGAGTTCGCTGCAAAGCTGTCCGGAGAACTCGCTCGGAATATCAAGTGTGAATGATCTTATCCGCGACTCGGAGCGCTGAAAAATGACAGGACTCGTCAAACGGGAGAACCCTTCCCAAGGGAACAAACGGGAGAAAAGGGCGGAAGAAGGCAGGACGAGAAGGCGCACAACAGCAACCGTCGCAGGGTAAACATGATAATCGGCGATCACAATAGTGCACCGATACCGTTTGGCGCATTAAAGCTTATAAGTGCAAGGCTGAGACAAGCATGAATTTGCCAATCTGGCTCACGACTAATGACACTCCGAAAAGGGGCGATCACTCTCGACGAAGAGAGGCCGGAGAGATCGATCAGCCACAATGCGATCTACTCGTAATTGATCTCGTGATATGAATATCTCGAGGTCGCTAGGGTTCTCATCGACATGGGAAGCATGATTAACGTCATCTTTCGTGACACTCTTAAAGGATGGACATCGAGTTAGCAAAGTTGTACCATCACCTAAGCGCTAATCGGTTTCTCTAGCACAATGTCAATGACCCTCGGATCGATCAATTACCGTTGGCAGTCACCAAGATCGTCGATTTCACGGTTGTCGACCACCCGGGCATATACAACTTCATCATGGCATGCCTTGGCTAAACGCATGAAGCAGTCCCATCGTTATCACTTAGGCATTAAGTTCCCACTCATAACGGGACTGCCGTGATTCGGGATGCATAATCAGTCGAGACGCTGCTTCCTAGCCAAGCACAAGCTAAGACATATCACGAACACCGCGCATGGCAAAGACCAAACACCCGAAGATAGCCCAAGCATCAGCCGAAAATACTACGGACAAGGTCAACCCAGAACCGTCGGCTCAAGCAATGGCAAGTGAATAACCAGTTCCAGTGCCCAACGCATCAGGCCACGAGAGACAAGTTTCAATGGAAGACTTTGACCCAGAACTGACGCAGTCGACATAACACAACGGCCGCAGTAAACAGACTCACCCAAACAAACAAAACTACGAGATGGCTTGATCCTCGAAAGAGGTACGTAGGAAGCTCGTCAAAAAGAGGAGTTCAGTTATCCCCCTCTCTAAAAGGGGGGATGGGTACATATACAAATACTCGTATAATCCCTATATCAAAAATAATTTTTTACGTTGTACTCGAAATTTTTTTTAAAAAATTCGGCAATAAAGACTTCTTATAATTTCGCAAATTTTCTATTCATCCTGCAAAGAACGTTATGTTATACATCCATATACGAGCAAAACGATTATAGCACCATCCCAGAAACGGAAACTCGTGAAAAATTGTTCTGCCTCGAAACGGATCAACTCCACACTATCTTATCTCGGTCAAATCATTAATTCCAGACCGAAGCACGAGAAACTAGTCCCATATGCTCAAGGCATTACTTACGCAAAGTAAGTTTTTGAAATATGTGAAACATCGTCTTAATTTTTGAAAACAAGCAGTCATTCGCGAATATACATTACTCGCAATTGGCGTGCCGAGCCACTAGACCGTCTGAAACACAATGCACCCAGGTCCGTCCTAAAGACTGATCCTCTCACTTCCGACTAGGATAATAACGCGCTATAAAAGAAATCTGAAATTTTCGTGAGCACTTTCAGGAGACTTAAAATTATCCCTGAAGAGATGCTTGTTCCCACCATACAAGTCTTATGAGCCGAGAACCTATCGCGGACTTAAATCGGAATGGAGTTAGTTTAAAATCGAAACAGGCAAACGAAAGCCGATTAGTCATCGCAAAGCCTTAAACGAAAGTAAACTTAGGTCTTGCCCTACACCCAGCCACTTGTCTCTAACGTCTCAAGACATGATATGAAAAAGATACGAGATCCTAAAAGCATGTATCTTCATCGTATTTACATGTTCTCGAAACTTCGAAAACTGCCTCGAACATCTCGGATAGAAGCAACGAATAGGAATGATCCGTAAAAAAGAGGAAGTAGGAGATGATAACTCAAGTTTCTGTCTACACTAAACGAATTCCAGACATCTTTTTAAACACGCCACTTATCATAAAAAGCATGGTTCGAATGAAAGCTAATAAAAGATAGGACTCAAGGCCACACTCGGCCAGTCCGCTACATACGACCATAATCGGCCAACGCCGAACGAAACAAAACATACAATAACACAGAAGAACGCATTCCCGAATAAGTCAGATTACTCGTAAAAACCAAGCACGCCGGTCTTCGATCTAGCGAGCGACAAATTCATTGACATCGCAGAGGAGCCAATCGTCTAATTCACCTCACCCGTCTCATCTGCAGCCCCCGCTCGGCCTCATTGTATCAGGAGAACATGAATCGGATCCCATTATTCCCAAATCCCTCCTCTATCTAAGGAATGCAAAGTCCTTATCCCTCTCGTTCATGCGCCCGGTCTGCCTTGCATATTCGGCACCAAACGAATAATCAAGGGCCGGCGTGAGGTATAGTCCACCCACAGTGCCGCGGACACTCGGCGATAATCCCCAAAGTCCTATAACCCTTTGTAGCTCCTCGAATTCATACGAGAACTTTTCGCAGCGGGTCTTCATGATTTCAGTCATTCTCTCTTCCTTGCCTATAAGCGTGACGAACCTCCTACCCGACCAACTCCCTCTCACGACGACGAGAACTTCCCAACTCATCTCTCAGAGAAGCAATCTCGTTGTTAGCTGTCTCATCCCTGAACTGAGCATGCGTACCACCTGGCTGCGCGCTCCAAGTGCTCGCGTTCATCATAAGGGGACCCTGCGAAGTATCTCAAAGTCAAGAAAAAGCTCATCCTCGAAGAAAATAATAACACTGAAAAACTTTCCCCCGTTGACCATCTCGACGCCTTGGTAAACTTTGGGGTTCTCGCTAGACCCACCTATGCCCGGAGGATCGTTAAACAAAATAGTTCATCGAGATTGTCCCGTTTACCACTAATCCTGCCTACTTGACTATTTAGGTAGTCTCAGAGTAGTTGTCAGGGGAGACCGCTTGTTACCCGCTTCATCCTCGTCAATGATATGTTTGTCCTTGCGAGTCTTCGATCTTTCCTCTCTCGTGCAAACCTCGCACGAAACGAATCCATCCATGGTCGCCTCCGAAGCTTCCTCTAACGGCATATCTGGCTGATACCGAGAACGGGGATGGAGAGCAACGACACGGCGAACCCTTTTCGGGTTGAAGGTTGCCCTAAAAACACGGGCGACTGCGAAGAAAGTATCGAATGGTATTCAAACCCTACAGAATCGGAGGGAAAAGATTAGTCTCTAATATATATATATATTAGAGATCGAACTTCACAAAAATCGAAATAAAAAAGGGGGCTACACTCAGTGAAGGATACCTTTCTGACCCCATTTAGTCCTAAAGATAGAGATGCCATTTGCTTCTACAGATGCATAGTTAACACGGAAGAAAAAGAAGTGCTCCCGCCAGTTATGATAGTTCGACCCGAACTCCCTTACCAACATCATCCCCGTCCGAGGCCACAACTAAACTATGGATGACTTCCCGAACGGTTTTAGCATAGCGTTAAGATGATTGGCCATCGAGGGGTTCATACCTAATTGGTAACTAAGCACAAGAATCTCGACAATATGCTGACAACCACAAGGGTTTAACTGACCAATCGATACCTTGAAACGATCGAGAAGTCGCACCATGATCTCGGGAATAGGAAACCACAAATGGCACTTCAGGTATGCCTCATAACATGTGAAGTAACCCTCATGTGGAGATTCAGCGACCTTTCCAACCTCCGGAAGATGAAAATCAACTAACTCGGGAACTCGGCAATGGCTTTGGATTGCAGCAAGCCCATTCAGACAGCTCCTGCTAGGTCAACCCTCCACGGGAGTGGGCATGAAACAGAGGCAGGGCCCCACGTACCAGGTCTGGGAGGTTTGACTTCTCCCATGTCCGCCCTATATGACTTGGCTTCCATCATGGTCAATCGAGTGAACCAAGAATTCCACCTCTGGCCCAACATCGTTGTGTTGCGAGCTGGAACCGCCAGGGACAGAACAGTCATGACGAGACTTTTGAGGAAACTTTTCTTCTCGAAGACATAATTTTCTTTTTACCAAAAGAAGTATAGAGAGGGGAAAATATTTTGATCCTGAAAAAAATAAAGTTTGTGGAAATATGCAACTGAAGAATTAGAAAACTCACTCAACATATTTATAGAAGAAAGGATTCACTATTTCACCTCCAGGCTTTCGGGCGTGCCTAATTTATCCAATATGCCCGAAAAACGCTCGCAAGAACATCACAGTTCTGACGAGCTGGGGAGCTAACAGTTGGTGTCAAAATCGGTTATGAATAGATTCAACGTCAGAAACCTACCGGGAAATGTGCCCTTTGTAAAAAAGAGAAAATATCTTGGAAAAAGGGGGAGCAGGAAAAAATCCATGTAAAATCTCGGCTGACCACGAAGGAATTGTCTGCATAAGTGAGCCCATCAAGATGAGTTTATCTTAAGACCTCGGGTAAATGTATCCCCGAACGGAAACAAGACGAAACGACTAGAAGACTCAATCATCCAACTCCAAGATGGAGAAGTTTTCCGAGCATAACGTCCAACTCGTCGAATGGACAAATCAAACCAAAAGAACCGACCAAAATCTCTACCCAGAGTAAACATAGCACTTAGGGCAATCAGGAATATTTCTGTTTTTACTGTTTATCGAGCTGCCGACTCAACTAGGTTATTCCAGGTTTTACAAGGTTACAACTAGGAACTCGCCGACGGCTTCTTTCCGCTAAGGCTTTTGCCTGTTGTAACACTCAAACCCCAGATTCGGAATAAGATCCTCTTTGTTATCTTTCTGTCTTTACTTATTCATCATTACAATGTTATTCTTACTGTTTGGGTTGCTTGACGTTTTTGGCTTATCAGAAATTCGGGACCTCTGGGAAAGCTAGGTTTACCTTGCCTTCCTAAAACAACGGAAATCGATATGTGAATTTCGGTTCCCACAACATCCTTCACTGCTGTAATTCTTCCAAAAAACATTCTGAAAAACGAGGTTGATTTCTCTGGAATTCCTCAAATCCTAATCAGTTGACGAAAACTAAACGAAGCAAAACGGTATATCGTATTTCTCACTGATAAAACGTCTTCTCAAATATAGTATTTCGGAAAAAATCGAGCATCGCTTTTGTAGCAACATATTCTACTAATTCTTGATATTTGCCTACTAAGCTCACTTCAGAAAAAGTTCTCAAAACTCCCTCGGGTCAATCCTACGGAAACAGGAAAATTTCGATTAAGTTTTATCGCGATAATAAAATTCATCGCAGCTAGAGTTTCTGATATAAGACTCAGAAACTAAATTACACTAATTGCCCGCATAATGTGAGTTTTTCAGAAACAGCTCTTGTACAGCGAAACTTGAAAACATTTTACGGAATAAATTTCATAAAATTAAGCTTGACAACATTTTACAAAATGATTTTCGTAAAATTAAACTCGATAATATTTTACGGAACAACTTTTGCTAAAATTAAACTTGCCAACATTTTATGGAACAACTTTTGTGAAATGAAGCTCGACAACATTTCATGGAATATTTTTCGTAAAATAAACTCTACAACATTTTATGAAACGGCCTTTGTAAAATTAAACTCTACAGTATTTCGATACAATTTTCAAAGAATAATTTTGACAACATGTGCGAACCCACAGACAAAGACATGGACGTGCATCAACGTCGTACGAGGAGCTGCACGGCTCCTGACGAAACCATGTTCGAAATCCTATGACTGAAGAAATGGAAGCCATCTTCTGGGATAAACATGAAGAACTGGCTGAGGAACAACCTCGAGTTCGTCTAGTAATCGAGTTCCAGTCATAGAAACCAATCTTGTCGAGAATAAATCCAAAGTTTTTTAAGTGAAGAGAGTTATAGAGTCTAAAGAATCGTTCTTGCGGTTCCTCGCATTGGCTCCTCTTATATATGCCTTCAAGGTCGCCCGTCTTTCTTTTCTTTTCTCCCCCGGATTCGAGTTTATCTCTTCGTGGAACTAATCCATTTTTCTCGATCTTCATGATTATCCTTTCGAACTTGACCATTTTTCTTCTTTCGCAATTATTAGATAAACCGTCATATCAACTTGGGATCATTCTCGTCTAAAATTGTAAGTGTTCTTTGGCGCGTTTTAAATTTCCTTGGGCCGTTTTTCAACTTAAGAGTTTTAACAATTTTTTCGGAGAAATCTCCTTTCGTACGATGTCGGTTTTATGAAATAGTGGAAACAATCATATATATAAGATAACCATGGTGTTTACGTTAATCATTATCTTTTTATACGATTAATTCGAATTCATAAGAGAAAACAAGTATTTATTAATTTTGTTGTAAAATTTCAATGGTAACTGATCGAGATAAAACAAGAGGCAATTTGATCGAGACTCGAAGGAGAGAGTTCTGGAATGTGAGACGAGAGTGCATGGTGTGGGATTGATCCAAGCCACCTGATGGCGAGTCGGACGAAGGTGATACTCTTCTATTGGCGAGTTGAACATGGTTAATCCAACTCAACTAATGGCTAATTAGATGAGGTAAAACTAACTTGCCATCAGGCGAGTTGGACGTGGTCGGTCCAGATCGCCTGATGGCGGGTTGGGCGAGGTAATTCAACTCGCCATCAGCGAGTTGGACACGGTTGGTCTAGCTCGCCTGGTGGCGAGTTGGAAGAGGTTGTTCAACTTGCCATCGGGCTAGTTGGATGTGTTTGGTCCAACTCTCCTTAGGGCGAGTGGGACGAGGGCGAGTGCGAGAGTTGTGGGTCGCCTTGTGGCGAGTTGGAACTAGCCTGATGGCGAATTGGAACTATCCTGATGGCGAGTTCGAACTAGCCTGATGGCAAGTCGGAACTAGGCTGATGGCGAGTTTGGATTAGCCTTATGGCTACTTGTAACGAGCATGATGGCTTGTTTGAATTAGCTTGATGGCGAGTTGGTACTAGCCTGATGGTGAGTTGGAACTAGCCTGATGGCTAGTTGGAACTAGTTTTGAAGCGAGTTGGAACTAACCTTGTGGCGAGTTGGAACTAGCCTTGTGGCGAGTTGGAACTGGCCTGATGGCGAGTTGGAACTAGGCTGATGGCAAGTTGGAACTAGCCTGATGGCGAGTTGGAATCAACCTTATGGCGATTTTTACCCCAACAGTTACCCCCAGCTTGCAAGAATCGTTATGATGATCTCGTGAGGTGTTATGTACATTAGGTAAGTTAGGCAGAATTGATGATCAGAAGTTCAGAGGGTGAATAGTAGATTATTTCCCTATAAGTATGTGGAGTAAGTTTTGAGGTTCCTCACTTGCTCATTTCCACAAGATATTGTCTTTAAGGTAGACAATTTCTTTATCTCTTCTTTTCTTTGTTATTTTTGTCATGGCTCCTAGAAAGGCAATATCAGAGAATGCATCACTCTTTTCTTTTGTTCCCGAGACCTAACGTGTGCAGGACGATGAGGTTATCCCAAAAGTTGAGTTCTTGCCGAATTTTGTTGACCCTAAAGAGGCGCTTGCATTTTGTGAAGCTACCTGCAGTATGGTACCGCCTCCAGCTGAGGCTTGGTATCTGGTGAGATCCAAATTTATAAGTGCTGCTGATGGGCCGAGTCAGTGTAGGCATTCTTACCTCGCCTCCAACTGAGACTTTTGCCAAGTCTAGCGGACGTAGAGTTTCGAATTCCAAAATACGGAGAAAGTGTCGATGCTCCCCCTCGTGGCTACTTCATGTGTTAAAAGGCACACCTCCTATTTTTTGGTTGTGGTTTCCCATTACGAATGTTATAACTCAATTCTTAGACTGCTACGAGCTGTCGATAATTCAACTTTCCGCTGTCGTTCTACAACATCTCGTTGGACTTCTGCTCTTGAGCTATGAGCGAGGGATGGACTTAATTGTCGATTACCTCGAGGCTTTTCTGTATCCCCAAAGTACAGGTTTGCCATTCCGGTACTGTCTCAGGATGAGGAGCAATATGGAGGTGATCAAGGCGTTTAGATCCAAGTTTCACATCTGGGACCAGCGTTACTTCTTTGTGCGTATAGAGAATGTCACGGTCGTGGAAGAATGCATCCCTATTTTAGGAATAGAAGGGTTCCCAAGGGTATCGTGATCGGATACATTGGTCGTTTTTCTTTTTTCTCATGTCTGACCACTCATCCATTTTCTTTGTTTTGCAGTTACCGATCATCTTCCCCAGTTTCCCGCAGATACACTCACTGTTAGTGATATTCTCAGTGGCGGTCCATTTTACTAAGGCTACTTTTCTCTGAAGCGAGTTCGAGCGGCGGTTGCGTATCATCAGGTTTGAGCTTGACCTTACACGGTGGTTCAAGAGGATTAAAATCCGGCCATAGATGATTTTGTTCCCTACGATATTCATGTTCTGAGGGAAAGGGAAAGATCTCCCAAGAACAAACAAGTCGCCACTGACGAAGGCGATGGTGCCTACGAGGGGGCAGAACTTCCTACTGACGAGTGGTATCGACATTTTCTTCTTGGAGATGGACGCGGCACCAGTCAGACCCCCGATGCCGTCGTTCGGAGGTGGGTACGACCTTGTTGCCAACCTTGCCTTGCTCAACGTTCTGTCGGGTCAACCCGCGGCAAGCATAGAGTCTGCTGGTTCAGAGAAGTTTACGGAGGCATCGCAGTTATGTATGGGGGTTAGTTTTCGTATATCTTTGACTTTGTTTGTCGGTCTCTCCCTCTAATTCTTTAAAGAACTTTCTGCAGGGCCTTCACACGACGGATGAGGCTTTTAGGGTGAGATTTTTGGAAGCGTAGACAGCTTGGTTTAAGGTCGAAAAGGCCGAGAAATAGATTGCCCGTTTGAAGGGCGAGGTCGAGGCACCACTCTATGTGTGAGAAGGATCTTGAGAAGGAGGTAGCCTCAAGTCTCGTCGCTCGTGTCGAGCTGGATGGAGGTAGATGACCTTGATCCTGAACGATCCCTCAAATTGGATTGTGGATGATTTCAGACAGTTCAATCAGGTGCAAATGTCCTTTGGGGACGACCGTGAGTGCCGATGTTCCGTAGGTGCTTTGTAGCGCACACAAGCCAATGACTAAAACTTTCAAACCGAGAAGACGAAGATGTCGAGGCATAAGGCCAATCTATCTAATATGGAGCTGTTGATCCCTGAAATCGAAGGGAGGATTTGGAACCTGGGATCCTATTTCTCCTAAATCGGAGGCGGTCGGACTTTCTGTCCTGGGAGAAGATGTCGAGGTGAATCAGGTTCTGGTTCTTCTCGGTGTCAGTGATTACTCGATCTCGGATAATTTTTTTTATAGGCCCTGAAGGGTAACTATAATTGAAGGGAGCATGTTTGCTTTCATGTTTATGCTATGTGTCGTACTATGCCCCTTGGGGCCTTTCGAATATATCTTCGTTTCGTAGCCTTATCTATTTTTGGCAGACAAAGAGTAAACGAGAACGAGAGAGTGTGATTGTGTTCCTCATTTATTTGTTCTAGAATATCGTGATACTTGTAGTTGTGTTAGGACGAAGATTTTTTGAGACATAGGTTTTTTGAGAAGTGTATGAACGTCCAAGTATTAGCAAATAGGCAAGTTTTCGTATCTCATATCAATGCTAATATTCCTTTGAGAGTTAAGAGTTGAGTTTTTAGGGTACGAAATAGTTTTTAATTTCGTGCGTAGAGTATGCGGGGCCAATCGCTGCAAACTTGAATCGTTTACGATTTCAACCTGATCCATTTTGGTATTGAAATATGCGTTGAGTTCTCAGCTTATGTGATTTGCATCGATCAGGAATCAAGTATCTCTCTGGACAATTTTAAAGTCTCGGAAATACTGACCAAAGTTTCGGATTTCTAGAGTTTGCTTATCCTAAATGTTTAGAGAATATGAGATTGAATGAATTTTTTAGAGAGAGATTAGCGAGATTAGAATAAATACTTAAGTGAATCTGAGACTAATGACTAATCATGACTAAGAGACTAAGAGAATGCTTAAGAACTGTCTAAGTATTATTGATAATGAGGTTACAATATATAAAGGGAGATTACACAAGCTTAATGAAGAAAAGGATAAGGTTAATCTTGTGTAGTCATAGGTAAATGAGCGTCCCCTTTAAAACCATCCAATGAGGTGCTTCACATGCTTTTGCATCTTGGAATCTTGACCAAGGTACCTTCCCCTTTCCAGCCTTTGACATCATGTCAAGGCTTGATCTTCTTTCCTTCTCAACGGTGTGATCAGTAAGGTAACAATGGTAAACCAAGCCTAGTTACAATTTTACTCGATCCGAGTAAACCTGGCCTTTGGTCGATGTACGGTCGACCTGTATGGATGGTATGGTCGACCCGTACGGATTGTACGGCCTGGTTAACCCTAAACACAATCTTCTCCAAATGTTCCGAAGCTTCTTATCTCCAAATCTGATCATATATTCCTCATCATATCTCAACACTACCCCTCAAGCTTTACCAAGTTAATTGGACAAGCTTGGAAGCCATGAGATCCACCTCATAAAAAAACCCCATCGAAGAAAACCCATTGGGATAAAACCTTGATGAGGGAAAAAGAGTGAAGACATCATGTCAAGGGTACTAGCTCCTTCTGGTGAGATAAATGAGTCCTAGACAAGTATGAGACTCCATTGTTTTCTATCTTGCTGCCTTGGTAACACATCAGCTAATTTATCTTCACTTCTTGTATAATATGACTCCTTGTACAATCATCTGTCTAACCTTATGGCAATCCACCTTGTCCTCTCATGAAACACCGAGTTGGAGGCAATGTGTATGGAAGCATGGTTGCCACAATGCATGGTCATAGGTGTAAATTGATCAATCTTCAATGCTTTAGTATTCCCTTGATCCAATATAAACTCATTTGTCAGTTTCAACATCGCTCTATACTCGGCTTCTCCACTAGAATATGAGACCACCTTCTACTTCTTGCTCTTCCATGTAACCAAGTTTTCAAAAATGAAGGTACAATAGCCAGTAGTAGAATTCCAATCAGTTTTATCACCAGCCCAATCCGCATCACAGTAACCAACAACTTCATTGGTCCGATTGCAACCCATCCAGATCCCTTGATCCGGTGATCCATTCAGATACATCAAAATCCTTTCCACCATGCGCCAATGATGCTCCTTTAGAACTTGCATATGTTGGCTCACCTGATTCACAACAAAAAAATATATTAGGCCGTGTAATAGCTAAGTATATCAACTTACCAACAAGCTTTATATAAAGCTTAGGATCATGGAATGGCTTGCTATCTTCAATCTCTCCCTCACGTGGGACCTTGTATCCATATTAAAGGCATCTTAGCTGTCTTTTCTCCATCTTTTCCTGCATCTTTCAAAAGATCAAGTGTATAGTTTCTTTGGGACATAAACAACCATTCCTTGGATATACATATGTCAATTACAAGGAAGTATATCATCTCTCCCAAGTCTTTAATTTCAAATACTGATTTAAGGGAATCCTTGGTTGATTTGATACCATTTTGATCACTTTTAGTGATAATGATATCATCAACATACACAAGGAAAACAACAACACCTGAGGTGATTGTGAGAGTGAAGAGGGTGTGATCAAGTTCAGAGTTCCTAAGGCCTTTACCATTCAAGGTTGTGCTTAACTTATTATACCAAGCTCTTGGCGACAACTTAAGACCGTAGATAGACTTCTTTAGCCTCAACACATTTCCCTTCTTGACCAAGTTCTCTAAATCAGGTGGATGATACATGTACACTTCATCTTCCAGCTCTCCTTGTAAGAAGGCATTCTTTACATCTATCTGAAAAGGCCACATTCAAGGTTCACCGCCAAGGACAACACAATTATGAGGTATGAAGCTTAGCCACTAGTGCAAAGTATCAATGTACTCTTCTCCATACGTTTAGGTGAAGCCTCTTGCCACCAGTCTGGTTTTCTTCCTATCAACTTTCCCATTTGCAAGATATTAGATAGTGAAGATCCATCTACTTGATACAACCTTCTTCCCTTTTGGTAATTCACTCTCATACCAAGTGTCATTCTTGATCATAGCACTGGCCTCATGCTCTTCTGATTCTCTCCATGCTTTCTCCAACATAGCTTCGTCATATGATTTAGGAATGCGGCTTTTATCTAGAGTGATCATGAATGCACAATGCTCCTCAGGATACTTAATAACGAACACACAAATTGAGAAGGATGCTCCATGGCTTGTGCATTATAATAAGTTCCTGTATTGACCCAATTTGAGCTTGGTGGTTCCTTCCTCAATCTTGCAGTCCTTTTCAATGGGATTCCTAAACCAGTTTGCTCGACTTCTTGTACCTAATCATCCCTTCATCCACTTGTTCAACACCATATTTCTGTAATATGTACCTCCTGTGGGAAGTATTCATTTCGTTGGTCCACTCGGCTCATTTGGACCCTTTACACCAGTATCATTCCCACCCTCTTCTTCAACTTCTTCTTCTTCAAATTTTGCCCTTTCACCTTGATCATGAATGTCCGCACTAGGGTTCATCATTCCCCCTCTCATGGTCGAGGTGGGGTGATTGTTGTGCACTGGTCTGTCACGGATGTATTGTCTTTGGACCCTCAATAACATTAATACCAAGTCCTTCTAGTATCATCCTTATATTAGTTGCTCTTTCTGATTCTTGGGATAACTCCTCCACATTTCTCCACTTCTTTCTTCATAGTATCCTTTTGTTTCCGCAAACTTCACATCCCTTGATACTAACACCCTTCTACTCGCTGGATCATAGCATTTATATACCCCTTCGGAGTAGTTGAATATCCAATAAACATAGCCTTGACACTCTTGGCTTCAATCTTGTTAAGCATCTCCCGAGGAACCAGCACAAAGCAAAGATACCCAAACACTCGAAGATAATCCAATGGAGGTTTTTACTTTTTCAAAACCATAAACGGAGACTGGTATTGAAGAACATTGGTTGGAATGCGGTTGATAAGATAGCAAGCTGATGACACATTATGACTCCAGAAACGTTTGGGGAACATTAAAGTTAAACATCATTGACCGTGCAACCTCCATAAGGTGCCGATTCTTCCTTTCGCCCACACCATTCTATGAGGAGTGTAAGGACAGATTGTTTGATGAAGGATTCCATGTTGAGCAAGGTGTTACATGAAAGCATATCTTGTATACTCCCCCACCATTATCTGATCTAAATTTTAAGCTTATCATTGTAATGGTTAGTCACATAAGTTTGAAATTTTTTAAATGCTTCAAGAACCCTATCCTTAGATGGAATATTATCCAGGTGTATATATATTTTTCATTAATGAATGTCAAAAATACTTATGATTATCCCTAGACAAGCAAGGTGCAGTCCACACATCCGAATGAACTAAATCAAAGCATTTATCATAAGTATTACTAAAGGTTGGAAAAACAGTCTTACAATGCTTGCCTAAAATGCAAGCTTCACACTTGTTATTTTTAAAAACAACACCTGGAAACATCAAATTCAAAGCTCTAACATGAGGATAACCTAGTATAGGCATGCCACAAGACATCCTTATTCAACATAAAAGCAGAAGTAAATGAGCAAGTATAATCAGAACATGAGTAAGATCTTCTAGCATATATAAGTCTCCCTTGGTTACTCATTTCCCAATCAGTGTCTTGCTCTCAATATCCTGAAACTTCACATCGTTAGGGCTAAAGATCACACAGCATTGCAAATCAGAAGTATATTTCATTATGGACAGCAGATTTGAAGTAAATCCAGGCATATAGGTGGCCCTAGATTCTTTATCAAACAATTTCAGATTTCCTATTCCCCTAATTGGGACTTTCTCACCAATAGTTATCAAGACATGACCATAAGACGGTTCAATATATTTAATGAGTCTGGTATCACTAATCATGTGATGAGAAGAACCAGAATTAATTACCAAAGTCTTAGATACATTGCAAGCATTGTATGAATGACAACTTTTAGCTGGTCCATATGCAATCTTTGACTGTCCTAGATTAATAGTTAGTTCATAAGTAGTCCTAATGTGATCAATATTACTAGACTCAATCAAGGATGCACCAAAATAATACCCAAGATTGTTACCAAAGTTGTTACCGTTATCCATGAAGATCTTGATTAGAGCATCAATGTCTAATCTCCTAATCAGATCGTTTTCAATGAACCTATGGCTCGGTTGGTTACTCGGTTGAGTGGCTTGAGTTGTCATGGCCATCATCTCTCACCCATGTCCTTCATTGATCCGTTTTAACACACCCACAACACTCGTCCCAGCTGCACTTGACCCATGTTGTTTCATTGGTCCCATAGGAGAGGTGAGATCTTGCATCCTTATCCATCATGAACTTAGCCGGCTTCGAGTGTGGATGTAATATCCAACACTAACTCTTCTTGTGTCCATGCCTCTTACAATGATAACATGTGCCATTGAACTTACTTTCTTCAAATCGGTTGTGCATTTCTTTGTTTGCTTGTGGAAATTTAGCTTGATAGGCTAAAAAGAGTTTTCCTTTGCCTTCAAAGAGTCTAAGGGACCCTTGCTCCTTCTGGATTTGAGCACATACGTCCTCTAGGTCAAGTAGTTTCCCGGCTCTCAAAATGTGTTTGATTAGATCATTGTAAGTAGGGTTCAACGTAAGAAAGAGGTGAAAGACCTTGTCTTGCTTTCTTCTCTCGTTTAGCTCATCCGGGTTGGTGGTGCTTGGTCACAACATCTCCAGCTCTGACCATGAAGCTCTGAAATTTCCCGAATGTCTTGTAAACTCCATCTCCTCTTGAACCAGATTGTTAATCGCCCGTTTCACCTCAAACACCCTACTAAGGTTTGAGATGTTCCCATACACTTTCTTGACTGTATCCCAAAGGTACTTTGACTTTTCCATTAGCTATATTCCTCCAAAATTTAGGGATCCAACGAGCTTTGAAGAATGGATATAACCAGCATGTCTTCAGGTACCCATTTGTTCTCCTCGCTTGTGGCATCCTCCTCATCTTCATCTTCATCCTGAGTAATGAGCTTTGGAGCTTCATGATGTGCTAGAATACCCCAAGAGAAACTTTCTCAAATAAGAGATCGATTGCAGTACTTAAGAATCGTATCCACAGAGACTCGATATCTCACACAATAGACTTGAGTTCAGACTACGCTAGGTCAGATATTATATAGAGTAATAAATAATAAAGCAAGTAAATCAAGGAGTTTATTGTTTGATGGAAGGATAGGTGCTAGACTTAGGGTTTCAGGAAAGTGGACTATAGATGATAGAAACTAAGGGTATTAATCCTAGAACTCGATATCTAATGTAAAAGACGACCAGCTCTCGCTGCGAGTCTAATCTATTGACTAAGTCCTTGTTCCAACTCTCGTATGTGAACTCGAAATGACCGTAGATCGATGCTATTGGACTAGCGTCGATCGATGGTTGCATAAGTTTAAGCATTACGACCTAATTCGATATGTTCACTAAGTTAATTAAACCAGCTATTGCATGTATCTAATAACCTAGCTCAACAGGATTCAGTTTAGGTAATAGACCATGCTCTCGCGTGCGCCTAACTATTCTATGATCAGGTTTCTTGTTAATTACTCTAGAAGCAAGCAGTAAGAACAATCCTATGAAGGATACAATAAACACCCTAGCAATTCTATTGTTTGGCTAATCCTTCAAAACCCTTAAAAACCTGAACCTAGCAGGTGGATTTACTTAGACATAATATTTGTCACAAAACTCATAGATGAATAGATATGAAATAGAAAACAATAATAATAAAACCAAATCCATAGGAGTTCCAGGAGGACTCTGAAGGATTTCCCGGAGGAATTTAAAGGAGTTCCTCCCCTATCTCCTAATCTAAGAACTATGAATAAAATAAAGCGTCTTAAGCATAGACGTAAACAATGGCTTAGAAAACACATAAATAGGGTTTTTAGGTCGTCCATGGGTATTCTGGTAATTTGTGGTAGCTTTTGGGCTTACGTTTGTCTTGAAACAAGTCGGGTCTGTCTTATGGGATCACCATCGATCGACACTAAGGCTGCACCGTCTATTGACACTCATTCATCTTCTCGACAGCTTCCTCTCACAAGGCAGACAGACCACTCTTCAGTAAAGCGGGCATAACTTCTACTACAGAATGCTGATTGACCTCAAACCGGTGGCATCAGAAAGATAACATAAATTAGATTTTGTGTCAAAATATGGGCTCAATCTAAAGTGCGAAAGCCTCCATACATATCTAAGAAAATGATGCGTTTATACAATTCAGCCCCTCAAAAAACTCCAGAATCAAAGTTCTCCAAAACGTACCTGAACCTAAAAACACTCTAAACCATATTCCAAACCCATCATCTAGATTCTAAAAACAAAATATTCCATGGACTAAAGGTGGTAAAGTACATGGTATATCACCTCACCAGACGTGATATGTCCCCACAAACCCTTACTCCTCATAACAGACTTCACCAACCGAGACCATAAGAGGTAGTTTACTCCCTTTAGAGTAACGAGAACCACATTCTTGTTTTTTTCCTTCATTTAGATTTTCATGTGGAAAGTTCGATGTCATTTGTCAGTTCACATTGGTGTCGATCGACACCCACCAATGAGCATCAATCGACATCAAACCCTGCAGCACCAATAACTTTGTGTGAATCGACTAATGTCAATCGACACCTACATGAGACAGTCGATAGACATAGAGATAGAGCGATTGATCGACAATGCGACCTGAGGTTCGACCGACAGATAAGGAAGCCGGTTCGACTACCAAGCATCTCTGCAAATATGATTGTGCGTTCAACCAGAACGGTTTCAGAACAGGATACCTTCACATCTGAAAGTATGGATATTTATAGAGAAGATGAGGGAAACTCTAAGAGGAAGCAAAAGATCCCCAAATATCTATGCAGAGAAGCAAATGAAAAAGATATGGATAGCTTTACCAAAAGAGTTTTAAAAAACCCTTTAGATACTCCTTTTGAGGAAGCTTATTATACTCACAGATTGTGGATGTTTTCAAGGAAACAAGTGTGACAGACGTTGATATAGAAGTCATGTTCAATCACCTCAGAGAAAAGATGAAACAGAGGACATGTCTGAAGAAGAAGAGTGATCATGGGAAGTTTGTGATTCCATGCTTTATCAAGGGAAAAAAAATACCCCAATGCCCTCTGTGAGACTGGATCATCAGTGAGCATTAAGCCAATAGCTATGGTAGAGGAGCTGAACCTGAAAGTGGAACCCGCCAAGGATTCCTTCACATTTATAGACTGCTCAAAAGTGAACTCAAGAGGGATGGTAAAATATGATCCAATGCAGATTAACAACACCATAGTACCACTTGGAAGAGCTTTCATGGCTACCGTGGGAGCTATCTGCGACATGAGGACAAACCGGTTGTGCCTTTCCTTGATTGATCATAATGTCTATTATGAAATTGCGTGATAATGTAAAACTTGTGGCCACATGCTTCTGCGATTATGACCTCAATGAAGAGTCTAAGGATGGTGCATCGATCGACACTCAGCCCAAACTATCGATCGACACGCTTACAGTTCAGCAATCGGTCGACACCCACTCTTTGTTATCAATCGGGACTCACACTCCAGAATCGATCAATAACTACCACACAGATGGTGGCTACAGAACAGCCCACCCCGAGTACGTTGAAGACTACAGAGAAGAAGAGATGATTGAGTACTGTGGTATTGCTATGGAAGAGGCTGGTGTTTTTCATATTTCCATATTTGCATTATTTCAATATTTGCATTATTAACATATTTCCATATTTGCCTTATTAGCACATTTCCATATTGCATATCTACTTCTTGATAAGGAATATTTTCTTAACTGATTGTTTGCCAACCAATATATATGATTACCTAGCTTAATCTTTAGAAATACAAAATCTATTTTGTGTCATTGGAATCCCATTATTTTATTTATGCATTATATTCAGACTATTGTTCTTTCTTTGATTATGTGTGAGTAGTCATCAACTAGATTTAGGGTTGAATGATAACAATCATGGATTAGCCCAAAATATTGCTAATTAAGTTAATATCCATCCATTGAGTTGTGCTTAATGCTTGCATTCTAGAGTAGTTAACTAGGATCTCGAAAGTAGGAGAAGGATGACTACGAGAGTACGTTATGTGCCAGAATAGACTCCATTGAACTAGGCTGTTAGGCGCATGCGAGAGTTGGTCTAACAATTCTGGTGGACTTATCAAATCTCGTTTACACTTCCTTCTGATCTCACCGTCGATTGACATCAGACCTTTGCTGTCGATCGACATCGGGCCTTCGATGTCGATCGATGGTCTTTCCTTTTACTCGCAACGAGAGTTGGAGTTAAATGGGTCAGAATAGTTAATATTTAAGTTGTAGTATATATACATATATGTGCTTCCTATCCACTATAATCCATAAGGCTTGAAACTCTAGATCTAACAAATTTACATTTGCATCAAGTTAGTTTATTAGAATAACTCCATGTTTGCATTATTTTCATATTTACATTATTAGCATATTTCCATATTGCATTTCTACTTCTTGATAAGGAATATTTATGTAACTGATTGTTTGCACCAATATATATATATATATATATATATATATATATATATATTCACCTAGCTTAATCTTTAGAAATAAGAAATCTATATTGTGCCATTGCTCTCTGTGGATTCGATCCTTAAGTACTACACCTTATCTCTTTTCGCAAGAGTACTATTTGTGTGTTAAGACTACAGTTAATTTGATAGTTATTTGTTTAGAATATTTATACCCTGCTAGAACAATAAAAACACACATGTCAAATGTACGTGAGCATCATCATACAAATGATCGGATTGATCGTAAAGATCAAAGTTGATTCGCTCGACATCATTTTTTTCCACCTCTTGATCGCTAGGCAAAAGGTTTTCAGTGTTCTTCCTTGTTGCTTCGAGAGACCAGTATGTGCTTGACTCGGCATTCCGTTGATAAGCCTCTATGGACGAGAAAGTGTGTTGGCAGTATTGTGATCCTCCAATATGATGTTTACCCTGCGACGATTGTTGTTGCTGCATGTGTCGTCTTGCTTTTTTCCCTATTTTTAGTTTTCACCCGATTGATTCCCTTGAGGCGTGTTTTCTGCTGGCGGGGTTTGGTCGGTTGTTGGCGGACATTCGGTATCTCAAAGGAGATGATTTAAGCTGGTCACCTACGAAATTTCCCGCGTGAGTAGTTTTGTCGTTAGCCTCACGCCACGAACTTTGGAGTGACCTTTGGTCTAGCAAAACTTGCACAGGGTATTTTCATCATACGATAAGTTTTGGGTCCATTTGTTTCCCTACATTCTTCCTTTTTCGATGCAGAGTTGATGGCATAGTTGTGCGATCCTTGGACGTCTTCCTCCTCATGATGGATGTTCTGGTCGTTACGAGAAGTTTTTTTGACTATTGCTCCGATGCCAGATCCCTCGAAGGCACTTTAATTGGTTTCGTTTATGTGACATAACTTTCATCTCTTCTTAGATAATGATGTAGTCGTTGGCTTTATGGAGAGCGTCTTGGATCGTGTGTGGATTTTCGAGGGTATCCACTTCTTAAAATTTGACTTGTACTATAGCATATTTCTAAGCGCGTCTATAGCCACCTTGTCCCACATCTGCTGAATCTCGACATAGCGATTTTGGATCTGTTCATGAAGTCATGAAGAGGTTCGTCTTCCTTTTGGGACAAACGCCAAAGGTCGACATGGGAGGTTTCCCTATCCATGAACATGGACTACTGCTTGAGAAACTCCAAAGCGTGTTGGCAGAACCTTCAGATGGAATATCGCTTTAGGCGAGAGAACCATTCAATTCCCGCTCCTTGGACATTTTTGATGAAGATGCGGCAGTCGCCAATGTCTATTTCATTCTCCCTAAGTTATGCCCTACCCATCGCGATCTGGAAGATTTGCAGAGACGCTTTGGGATCTGTGGTAGTGCTGTACACAGGGATCTTGATCTTCCTAGGATACGAGATTTTTCGTCTCAGTGTAACGAGCGGTAATGGGGGGTTTTCCCAGATCATAGAGGAGTCTCTTGATCTCAGGCGTGGCACTGGTAGCGTGGTGAATTTGAGATTTCACCGCTTTTACTTATGCGGCCATTTTTGTGATATAGTCATATAGATCGCGAATCTCATCAAGTTCTTCGCCAGTAGTTTTTCGAGTTTGTCGGCGTTTGCTGCGAGTGATTCGAGCATCCTCTTCGGCTAGTTTCTCCTATTCTAACTAGAAGATGTTTTCTTCAACTTCTGTCATGGGTTTATCAAACAAAGATTTTTTCCAAGTCGTGCGCCTTCTCGTCCTTCTTGGATGTATGTCAGCGTCCTTGTCCGAATGATATGATTGATCACAAGTATCCAAGTTGACTTTCTCGACTTTGATTTCCTCCACCTCCTGATCGCTAGGCAAAAGGTTTTCAGTGTAACATTGCTTTGGGGGACAAGTTTGTGCTCAACTCGTCTTTCCGTTGATAAATTCTTATGGATGAGACAGTGTCATGGCAGTATTGTGATCCTCCGATGATAATTTTTACCATGCGACAATTGTTTTTGTTGCCTCTGTCGTCTGGATTTCTTTCCCATTTTTCATTTTCACCAGATCGATTCCCTTGAGAAGTGCTTTCTTATGGCGGGGTTTGGTCGATTTTTGGCAGACAATCGGTATCTCGAACAAGATCATATAAGCTGGTCACCTACGAAATTTCCCGTGTGAGTAGTTTTGACTTTATCCTCGAATCAAGAACTTTTCAGTTCGTAGTGGAGCGACCTCTGGTCTGGTGAAACTCGCAGAAGGTATTTTTTCATACGACATGTTTCGGGTCCATGTGTTTCACTATGTTCTTCCTTTTTTCGATGCGGAGTTGATTGCGTAGTTGTGCGCTCCTTGGATGTCTTCCCCCTCGTGATGGATGTACTGGTCGTTACGAAAAGTTTTTTTTGACTATTGCTATGATGTCAGGTCCTTCGAAGACGCTTTCGTTGGTTTGTGTTTATGTGAAAGAACTTTCATTCGATAATGATGTAGTCTGTGGCTTTATGGAGACATCTTGGATCATGTGGGTTTTTTCGAGAGATATCCACTTCCTAAACTTTGACTTGTACCAGAGCGTCTTTCTAAGCATGTCCATAGCCACCTCGTCGCAGATCCGCTGAATCTCGACATAACGAATTTAGATCTGTTCATGAAGTCACGAAGAGGTTCATCTTCCTTTTGTGATAGACTCCAAAGGTCGACGTCGGAGGTTTCCCTATCCATGAACATGGAATACTGCTTGAGAAAATCCAAAGCGGGTTGGTGGAGCCTTCAAATGTAATATCGCTTTAGGTGAGAGAACTATTCAAGTGCCGCTCACCGGCGATTTTGATGAAGAGGCGGCAGTAGCCAGTGTCTCTTTCATTCTCTCTATGTTAGGCCCTACCAATCGCGATCTGGAAGATTTGCAGATGAGCTTTGGGATCTGTTGTGCCGTTGTCAGAGGGATCCTGATCTTCCCAGGATACAAGATTTTTCCGTCCCGGTGATACGAGCGGTAAAGGGGGTTTTTCCAGCCTCTTCGAGGAGTCTGTCGATCTCAGGCGCGACACTGGTAGCATGGTGAATTTGAGATTCAACATTTTTACTTCATGGCCATTTTTTGATATAGTCATAGAGATCGCGAATCTGGTCAATATCATCACCAGCAGTTTTTCGAGTTTGTCAGCGTTTGCTGCGAGTGATTCGAGCATCCTTTGGATAGTTTCTCCTCTTCTTACTAGAAGATGTTTTCTTCCCCTTCTGTCATCCTCTGTCCAAATGATCGGATTGATCGCAAGTATCCAAGTTGGCTCGCTCGACTTTGTTTTCTTCCACCTCTTGATCGCTAGGTAAAAGTTTTCATAGTACTTCCGCATTGCTTTGGGGGACCAGTTTGTGCTCGACTCGGCTTTCTGTTGATAAATTTTTGTGGACAAAACAGTGTCATGGCAGTATTGTGATCTTACGAAGATCGTATTTACCCTTCGATGATTGTTGTTGTTTCCATTGTAGTCTGGCCCCCACTTTCTCGTTTTCACATGATAAATATTGTTGAGGAGTGTTTTCTGCTGGTGAGGTTTGGTCAGTTTTTGGCGGATAGTCGGTATATCGAATGAGATCATTTATTCTGGTCACCTCCAGAAGTTCCCGCGCGAGAAGTTTTGCTGTTAGCCTCGCACCAAGAAGTTTTCTGTTCGTAGTGGAGGGACCTCTAGTCTGGTGAAACTCGCAAAAGGTATTTTTGTCATACGACAAGTTTTGGGTCCATGTGTTTCCCGACGTTCTTTCTTGTTCCGATGCGGAGGTGATTGCATAGTTGTGTGCTCCTTGGTCGTCTTCCCCCATGTGATAGACGTACTTACATAGGTTTTCATTTTTGACTTTTGCTCCGATGCCAAGTCCTTCGAAGACGCTTTCGTTGGTTTGTTTATGCGACACAAATTTCATCTCTTCTTCGATAATGATGTAGTTTGTGGCTTTATGGAGAGCGTTTTGGATCGTGCATGTTTTTTCAAGAGATATCAGCTTCCTGAACATTGACTTGCACTAGAGCGTCGTTCTGAGCTCGTCTATAGCCACCTTATCACTGATCTGCTGACTCGACATAACAATTTTGAATATGTTCATTCAGTAACGAACACTACAAGAAAACGCGACCATAACGACCACGAATTACGAACACAAATGTGTGGTCGTAAATTTACGTCTCTATTACGACTAACTTACGACCAAAAAAACATTTCGACGTCATCTGGTCGTAACTTTACTACTAAAACTTTTAGTAATAAAGTGGACGTCTATTTACATCTGCTTTACGATCAAATTTGGATTTAATCATAATCTAGTCGTAAGTTTACGACTAACTTACATCTACTACCTGGCATCCAATTGACAACCAAATTACGACTGCTGTAGTTGTACATTGGTAGTTATGTTATGACAAAACTTAAATTCGTTGTAATCTAGTTACTTACCAAAATCGAAATTTTCCCTATAAATATGATCTTCTCCCTCATTCTTAAGATGCACCAAAAATAACGAAAAAGAGTGAAAAAATGTCGGGAAATATCTATGAGCTTCGGAGTTGGATGTATGCGCATAAAGATTCAACGGGAAGAGTAACAAACGAATTTCTCAACGGAGCAGAGATATTCATGTATCAGGCCGGACAAACGCCTCTCACACGGGAAACATGTAAAATGTTTTGTCCCTGTCGTAAATGCAACAATACGAAGTTTGCTGCTAGTGAAACGGTCTGGAAACATATAGTAAATAGAGGATTTACTCCACATTACTATATCTAGTTTAACGACAGAGAGAGTGATAATAGGAATGAAGCTAGTAGTAGTAATCAGGTTGTAAATGTTCGTAACAGAGAACCACATGTGCCTTCTGAAAGTTACCATGGTAGATCATGATAGGATGCATGATATGGTTACATATGCATTTCGTGAAACAACAACATCAGTAATAGAGGAGGTAGAAAATGTAGAGGGGCCTAACTTGGATGCAAAAAGATTTTATGAAATGCTAGCAGCAGCTAACGAGCCTATTTATGAAGGTTGTAGAGAAGGTCTTTCTAAATTATCATTGGCAGCTAGGATGATGAATATCAAAACTGATCATAACTTACCTGAAGTTTGTATGGATGCATGGGCTGAATTGTTTAAAGAGTATTTGCCTAAAGATAATTTGTGTGCTGAATCTTATTATGAGATTCAAAAATTGGTTCATAGTCTTGGTTTACCTTCGGAGATGATTGATGTGTGTATAGACAACTGTATGATATATTGTGGAGCCAATGCAGAATTGTTGTGTAAAATTTGTAAAAAGCCACGATATAAACTGCAAGGACGTGGACGGAATAAGGTGCCATACCAGCGGATGTGGTACTTACCTATTAAGGATAAATTGAAGAGATTATATCAATCTGAGAAGACGACAGGATCAATGAGATGGCATGCGGAACATGATCATCAGCCTCTACACCAGCATCGACAGCAGCAGCCTCCACAGCAGCAACCTCCTTATCAGCCTCAGGCTCCTCCTTATCAGCCTCAGGCTCCGCCTCCTAGAGGTGCTCCGCCTCGTGGAGCTGCTCCGGGTCCTGGAGCTGCTCCGGCTCCTGCACAGCCACATCCAGATTTGCTGGTTCCACCAAATCTTCCATATGCACGATATACAGTGGAAGACATTCTTCAGATGCCAAGCCGACAAGGTTTAGACATCATCGATCCCGATCTACCTGAAAGCACATTTTGGTATGTCAATTAATTAATTGATTATTTATTTTAATATAATCCATTAATTTAATAAAATCAGGTATAAATATATGTATGGTTTCAAATGTTGTAGGCTTTTACCAGACGGTTGTGTGAAACATAGCGTTGGTGATAGCATCAGGGCAAACTTCCGGGAAGCGCATCCGAACTGGTCTGTTACACCGGAGCATGTTCGCATCACTTGGTTCAAGTTCTTTGCGGTTAGTTTTAAATATTATTTTATTTATTATTTATTTAAAATTATATATTAGTTTATCCAATATATAATTAATGATTTTAATTCATGAATAATATTTTGTAGCAAAAATGGAACTGGTCCCTCGGTGTGAACGAAAAGGTGAAGGAGGGGTTCTATAAGAAGGCTCAGCAACGCCTAAAAAATATTGTTGGCGATTGGAAGGAAAGGTGGAGGGTTAAAGGGGATAATGCAAAAGAATCCTACCTTAGCAATGATGTTTGGAATGGCTTGAAGGCTTACTGGAATTTGCCTGACTCGATCGCGAGGTCTCTCAAATGTGCAACTGTCCGGATGACCCGTGATGCTGAAGGTAACTTGCCGGTACCTCATACTTCCGGACAGACTCCACACGCGGGGAGGGCTCTACAGATTGTAAGTCTTTACTTGATTTTTTATTACCTTTTATTAAGTATTGAACGCCTCATGAGTTTAATTAATTATATTTTTTTAATATAGGCTGCCAAAGAAGGAACACCACCATCGCTGGCCCGACTTTACAAGGAAACACAACAGCATGCCGATGACACTTTCTCGCATCCTGTAGCACAAAAGATCTGCAACGATGTAGAGGCTTGAATCCAAGATGTGCAGACTCAGCTGACGCAAGCAAATCCGGAAGGTACACCGGTCGAGCTTTCCACCATCCAACAAGACAAATTTTTTGAGGAGATAACGTATTTGATTTTAAAAATTTCTGTTCATACAGAATTTTAGATTTTTAATTCAATGAATAAAATTAATTTATTCTTTGAAGGTTGTCCCAAAGAAAAGGGGACGTTTAGTTGGGATCGGAACTGTCAACGATGTCCCGAGGGCGAGAGCTGAACACACTGCAAGAAGGGAAGAAGAGTCCTCTCTTCGGAGGGATTTGGCAGCAGCCAACAATGTCATAGCCGACCACAACAACAAATTTAACGCTATGGCAACCTTCTGCGATCTCATGATAGAGTCAACCCCCAACCTTAATCCGGCTGTTGCCGCTGCGTGGCAGAATCTACGTGGGAGCTTAAACCCAGGGCCCACTCCAGAAGAGCAGGCGGATTTAGAGAGACGTGCGGATCATACTAGTTTCGTTCTCTTGCACGAGATCAACCTAAACTATTAATTCGATTTATTTATTTTTTTGTATTCAGAATGTATTTTATGAATATATTGTTAGGTTTATTATGAATATTATTAGGTTTATTGATCTTCACTATATATTTTCTTTTCAAATATCAAATTTTAAAAAATTTAAAAAATAAATAATTTAAATATTTTAATTAACCAAAAATATTTCTTAAAAATTAATTGTTTGGTCGTACATTTGTCTCAAACTTACGACCAATGAACATCTACTGAAGATGTAATGTAGTTGTAAGCTTACTACCACATTACATCTATTTAGATGTTCATTGTTCGTCGATGTGCAACCACCTTACGACTCATATGTAAGTCTACTTTACGACCAAATTTTGTACGTTTCGTTTACAACTAGGTATTTTAGTCGTAAAGGTACGACTACATTACGACCAACGCTTCTGGTCGTACCTTACGACCACATTATTTCTATATGTGTATTACGACTAGTGGTTTACGACCAAACGGATTTAGTAGTAATTTGGTCGTAATGTTCCATTTATGACCAAATTACTACCAATTTCGTAGTCGTTATGTCTCTGTATTCTTGTAGTGGAAGATGTTTTCTTCCTTTTGGGACAGACTCCAAAGGTCGATGTCAGAGGTTTCCCTATCCATGAACATGGAATATTACTTGATAAACCCCGAAGCGTGTTGGTCGAAGCTTCCGATGGAGTTTTGCTTTAGCCAAGAGAACCATTCAAGTGTCGCTCCTTGGAGATTCTCTGTGAAGATGCGGAAGTAGCCGGCGTCTCTTTCGTTCTCCCTAAGCTTGGCCCTACCTATCGCGATCTGGAAGGCTTTCAGATCCGCTTTGGGATCGGTGGTGACATTGTACACAGGAATCTTGATCTTCCCAGGATACGAGATTCTTGTCTCGGTGCACGAGCAGTAAAGTGGATTTGTCCAGCCTCTTCGAGGAGTCTTTCCATCTCGGGTGCGGCGCTGGTAGGGTGGTAAATTTAATATTTCAACGCTTTTACTTCCGCAGCAATTTTTTTTGATATAGTCACGGAAACTGTGAATCTCGCCAGGATCGTTGCCAGCAGTTTTCCAAGTTTGTATTCATTTTATGTGGGTGATTCGAGCCTGCTCTTCGACTAGTTTCTCCTGTTCTACAAAAAGATGTTTTCTTCCTCTTTTGTCATTGGTTTATCTAGCGAAGAATTTTGCTAAGTCGTGCGGCTTCTCGTGCTTGTTGGATGGATGTTAGCGTCCTCGTCCGAATGATTGCATTGATCGCAAGTATCCAAGTTGACTCGAACGACTTTGTTTTCTTCCACCTCTTGATGGCTAGGTGAATGGTTTTCAGTGTTCTTTCGCATTCCTTTGGGGGACCAGTTTTTTTCTCAACTCGGTTTTCCAATGATAAGCCTTTATGGACGAGACAGTGTCATGACAATATTGTGATCCTCGGATGATGATGTTTACCCTGCGACGATTGTTGTTGTGGGCTTTCTTTCTTGTTTTTCATTTTCACCCGATCGATTCCCTTGAGGAGTGTTTTCGTTTGGCCGGTGTTTGGTCGGTTTTTGGCGGACAGTCGGTATCTCGAATAAGATCATTTAAGCTGGTCACCTACGAAATTTCCTGTGTGAGTAGTTTTTCTGTTAGCCTCGCGCCAAGAAATTTGCAGTTCGTACTAGAGTGACCTCTGGTCTGGTGAAAGTCGCAAAAGGTATTTTCATCATACGACATGTTTCGGGTCCATGTGTTTCCCTACATTCTTTCTTTTTTCGATGCGGATTTGATGGCATAGTTGTGCGCTCCTTGGATGTTTTCCCCTTGTGATGGATGTTCTTGTCGTTACAAGAAGTTTTGTTTTGACTATTGCTTCGATGCAAGGTCCTTCAAAGAAGCTTTCGTTGGTTTGTGTTTATGCAACAAAACTTTCATTCGATAATGATGTAGTCTGTGGCTTTATGGAGAGAATCTTGATCGTGTGTGTATTTTCGAGAGATATCCACTTCCTAACTTGATTTGTACCAGAGCGTATTTCTTAGCGCGTCCATATCCACCTTGTCGCAGATCCGCTGAATCTTGACATAACGATTTTGAATTTGTTCATGAAGTTACAAAGAAGTTTGTCTTTCTTTTGGGACAGACTCAAAGGTCGACGTCGGAGGTTTCTTATCTATGAACATAAAATACTTCTTGAGAAACTCCGAATCATGTTGCGGAAACTTCTGATGGAATTTCGATTTAGCCGAGAGAACCATTCAAGTTCCGCTCCGTGGAGAATTTTGATGAAGAGGCGGCAGTATATGGCATCCCTTTCGTTCTCCCACCCATCACGATCTGGAAGGTTTACAGATACGCTTTGGGATCGGTGGTTTCGTTGTACTGAAGATCTTGATCTTCCAAGGATACAAGATTTTCGTCTCGGTGACACGTCCGGTAAAGGAGGTTTTCCCAGCCTCTTAGAGGAGTTCGTTGATCTTGGGTGTGGCGCTGGTAGAGTGATGAATTTGAGATTTCACAGCTTTTACTTCAGCGGCCGTTTTTGGTAAATAGTCACGAAGATCGCAAATCTCATCAAGATCATTGCCAGCAGTTTTCCAAGTATGTCGGTGTTTGCTGCGAGTGATTTTAGCCTGCTCTTTGGAAAGCTTCCCATGTTCTACCCAAAATATGTTTTTCTGTTATGGGTTTATTGAAGAAAGAGTTTTGCCGAGTCGTGCGGCTTCTCATCCTTCTTGATGTATGTCAGCGTCCTCGTCCGAATAATTGTATTGATCGTAAGGATCCAAGTTGACTCGCTCGACTTCGTTTTCTTGCACCTCTTGATTGCTAAACGAAAGGTTATGCCATTGTTTAGGCATATAACAGAAAGACAACACAAAAGTATTAATTACAGCTTTTATAAGTTTAAGGGAGAAGATCTGAACTCCTTTAGAGATTTGTATTGGAACGTCATTATTTATCCTATGTACTATATTATTCATTCTATGATGTTTTCTATGATCATGTCTGAGTAATTCTCTTGTTAGATTTAGGGTTCATAATGGTATTGATGAATTACCTCCAAAATAGGATTGCTAGAATTAACAAATA
Source organism: Moricandia arvensis (assembly GCA_905132765.1). Taxonomy (NCBI): domain Eukaryota; kingdom Viridiplantae; phylum Streptophyta; class Magnoliopsida; order Brassicales; family Brassicaceae; genus Moricandia; species Moricandia arvensis. The sequence goes on along the minus strand of CAJHQP010006319.1, from coordinate 9,131 downwards.
TCAACCTTTCGAATTGTGTTTAATGCTTGCGTTCTACAGTAACTAACTAGAAACCTGAACTTAAGACATGCACAACTACGAGAGTAGGTTCTGTGCCAGAATTGATTCATTTGCTTAGGTTGTTAGATTCATGCGAGAGCTTGTTTTTAACTTAACGGACAAACTTCCTGTCTGATCAGCGTGGATCGACACTCGGCCTTAGCCGTCGATCGACGGTCTACTCCTCTGTCCGCAAACGAGAGTTGGGTGAAGAGGGGGTCAGACTAGTTATTAATTTGCTTGCATATTAATAATCCCAACATCATATCCACTATAATTGACTTTCATGAAACCATAGATCCATCGTTTTTTCATATTTGAATCAACTTTACTTATTTAGACAATTTTGTTTTCGGATAAACTTACAATAAACATCCTATATATAGCTTTCCTAGCTTAGCCATTAGGAATACAAAAATCTATTGTGTGCCCTCGCTCTCTGTAGATTTGATCCCTAAGTACTACAATTAGACCTCTCTTGGCAAGAGTAGTTCGTAAGGTTAATTTGATAGATTGTCTGCTTTAAAATAAACCTTAACCAGCACATTGTCAAGTAGTTTTGCCGCTAGCCTCGTGCCAAGAACTTTGCAGTTCGAAGTTGACAGCATGTGGGTTAAGGTTTATTTTAAAGTAGACAATCTATCAATTTAATCTTACGAACTACTCTTTCCAAGCGAGGTCTAATTAGAGGTCTAATCTTACAATCTATCAATTTAATCTTACGAACTACTCTTTCCAAGCGAGGTCTAATTAGAGTACTTAGGGATCGAATCCACATAGAGCAAGGGCACACAATAGATTTGTGAATTCTAATGGTTAAGCGAGGCAAGTTATGATAATAGGAGGTTTATTGAAAGTTTTATTCGAAAAAGGAAATTGTATAAATAAATTAAATGTATTCAAATATGGAAAAGACAGATCTAGGGTTTCAAGCAAGTGAAGTATAGTAGATAGGATGCATGAAATTATGAATATGCAAGGAATTTATCACAAATTCGACCCCCTCTCGTTCCAACTCTCGTATACGAATAGAGGAGTCGACCGTCGATTGACGGCTAAGACCAAGTATTGATCGAAGGTTATCAGACATGAAGTTCGTCTGCATGTGTCTAACAACCTAGCTCAATGGAATTAATTCTGGCACAGAACCTACTCTCGTAGTTGTCCATGTCCTAAGTTCAAGTTTCTAGTTAGCTACACTAGAACGTAAGCATTAAACACAATTCTAAAGATTGATATCTCTTCATTCTAGCAATCCTATTGTTTGGCTAATTCATCAATACCATTATAAATCCTAAATCTAACAAGAGAATTACTCACAAATAATCATAAAAAGCACGATAAACTGAATAATATAATGCATAGAATAAATAATGGGGCTCCAACACAAAGCTCTGAAGAAGTTCAGATAATCTCCCCTAAACTACTAAGCAAACTAAAAAACTGTAAATAATACTTTGTGTAATATAAAATATGTGTCCCTCTGCCTAAACAATGACAAGACCTTCATAAACTAGGTCAAAAGTCATTCAGGGTCATTTTCGTAAATTTTCTTGACTTGAGCATGAAGTCGGCCAATACTTCTACGAGTAGGTCGTCGATCGACATCAAGGGTTTTCCGTCGATCGATGGTCATGGTTGACTCCAACTTAGGTGATCGTGAAGAGCTACTGGATATCTTCTTTGAAGGCTCTAACAAAGCTCCATTATCTTCATAATGCTCCAAAACGTATCTTGACCTGGAAAGACTCTAAAATACAGTCTAGACATACATAGTAGACTCCAAGAGGGTCCAAATGATAGTCTTAAATTGGTAAATACTACGGTATAGCAACTCCCCCAGACTTAACCGTTTCTTGTCCTCAAGTAAAACAAAGCAAACCTGTGAAAGACGTTTGAAAAGCGGGGACTCACTTATTACATAAGCATAACTATCACTCCTACTATATCGCAACAACATTGAATAATGCTAATCAAAGAGAAACTTTATATGATTTCTCCTAGTATAGCAACCAAAGTTGATTCTACCAGAAACTCAACAAATATTAATTTAACTCACCCCTCTACTGATCTCATTTCTTTGCATAAAAATCAAGTGCATGCTTTACCTTGGGAATATCGATCAAATGACACATGGAATCAACTCCTGCAGACCTGCATGTATAGGTATAAGCCTTTCCTTATCCATTTCTTCCTTCTTTTCTCTCATAATCTTTTTGGATCTCAAGTTCAACGGACAATGTTGCTTCTACAGTCTATCTTGCCATCTCATTTTCAATTTTTTTGAATGAAAGTTGTAGGGAGAATAGTGGGGTAATTGGTAGTGTACCTACCCCCGCTTCCTACAATATATGATCATTCCTTTGAATTAGAATAGTAGGGTCATCGGTAATGTACCTACCCCTCTGCTTGTCAGGAAATCATCTCAATCTTTTATATTATAGATCCCGAAGAGAGAGAGAGAGAGAGAAAGAGAGAGAGGAGAGAGAGAGAGAGAGAGAGAGAGAGAGAGAGAGAGAGAGAGAGAGAGAGAGAGAGAGAGAGAGAGAGAGAGAGAGTGAGAGAGAAGGGAAATTAGAAATACACAGACTAGTACCTTACAAACTTGCAGAAGGAATCCGATCTGATGTATACCAAGCCCCAAAGCAAGCAAAGTAGTCAGCATTAGGTTGGAGATCAACTTTGGCTCTGTCTAATTTTTTTAGTAAGTGTGATTTAATGGCAGGATGATCCACTTTGACAGCTCTACTAATCTCTGCTATCAACATGTCTAAGAATGATTCTAAAGTATGGTTAGTCAATAAATAAGTTCTTATCATAATCCTCTTCTTGACTCTATAAATTTATTTTTGAAAACCTTAATAGTTAAAAAAACTCAAAAAATATATAAAAGCATTAGTGAATAACACTGCCCCCAGTGATATACCGTCATGATTGGTTAATAAAAACTAAAGCATAAGTAAAAGGTTGAGATTTGATGGCATAATTGTGCGCTCCTTGTTCCAATGTAGAGTTGATCGCATAGATGATGGCATACTTTTGGGTCCAACTATTTCCTGACGTTCTTCCTTGTTCCAATGCAGACTTGATGGCATAGTTGTGCGCTCCTTGGACATCTTGACTTTTGCTCCGATGCCAAGGTCCTTTGAATACGCTTTCGTTTGTTTGTGTTTATGCGACAGAACTTTCTTCTCCTCCTTGATAATGATGTAGTATGTGGCTTTATGGAGAGCGTCTTGGATCGTGCGTGGTTTTTGAGAGATATCCACTTCCTGAACTTTAACTTGTACCAGAGCGTCTTTCTGAGCGCGTCTATAGACACCTTATCACTGATACCGCTAACTCTCGACATAACGATTTTGAATATTGTCATGAAGTCACAAAGAGGTTGGTCTTCCGTTTGGGAACAGACTTCTGAAGGTCGACGTCGAAGGTTTCCCTATCCATGATCATGGAATACTCCTTAAGAAACTCTGAAACATGTTTGCGGAAGCTTTCGATGAAATTTTAGTTTAGACGAGAGAACCATTCAAGTGTCGCTCAATAGAGATTTTAGATGAATAGGCGGCAGTAGCCGGCGTCTCTTTCGTTCTCCTTAAGTATGGCCCTACCCATCACGTGCTGGGAGGTCTGTAGATGCTTTGGGATCGGTGGTGCCATTGTACACATGTATCTTGATCTTCCCAGGATACAAGATTTTTGTCTCGGTGATACGAGCGGTAAAGGGGGGTTTTCCCAGCCTCTTCGAGGAGTCTGTCAATCTTGAGCACAGCGCTGGTAGCGTGGTGAATTTGAGATTTCACGTATTTTACTTACGTGGCCGTTTTTTTGATATAGTCACGGAGATCGCAAATCTCATCAAGATCGTCACCAGAAGTTCTTCGAGTTTTTCGGCGTTTGCTGCGAGTTATTCGAGTCTGCTCTTTGGCTACTTTCTCATGTTCAAACCAGAAGATGTTTTCGTCCTCTTCTTTCATAATTTTATCAAACAAAAAAAATTTCCGAGTCGTGCGGCTTCTTGTCCTTCTTGGAAGTACATCAGCGTCCTCGTCCAAATGATCGGACTGATCGCAAGGATCCAAGTTGACTCGCTCGAATTTGTTTTCTTCCACCTCTTGATCGCTAGGTGAAAGGTTTTCAGTGTTCTTCCGTGTTACTTTGTGAGTTATCTCATCGGGATTTTTGTCCCAACAGATTTCCCTGGTCGTTTGCAATCCTATCCAATGGAGTCGCACAATCAAGCCTTCTTCCGTTGCGAATCTCATAGTCCCAAGTGGAAAATAGTTATGGTCCTCACTGTTAGGTTTTGACCTGTTTAGCAAGAGAACTCGTGAGTTTATCTTGTTCTTCTGACTTCTTTTCGAGAGTCGAGAACATCTTCTTAATCTCCTGGAAAGCCGGGGTGTTTGCATCAGCGTTGACTGCAGAGATGTTTCCTGCTAGAGTTCTTTCAACTTTGTCGTTCGCAACATCGTCGTCACAAGCTGCGTTGATAGTTCTGAACGTCTGTAGTCATATTTGAACAAGTGTTTTTGCGGCTCCGAGTTAGATTATCCGACCCCTCCCCTCTTTCTAGCGCTAAACTCTGGGAACCAAAATTCACACCATCGATTTCCGTAATCAGAGGAAAATCAAGAAATGCTAACTTTCCCTGAGGTCCCATATTACCGCTAAGCCAAACATCAAGTGATCAAAATACGCAAATAGACAAGATAAAAATAAATCAAAGTAAAAAAAATATAGCAATGGAGATCTTATTCTGAATCTGAATATGAGCGTTTACAAACGATAAAAGCCTCGGCCACAAGAGTTGTCATCGTGTTCCCTAGTTCTAACCACCTATGACTTTAAGACCTAGTTGATTTTCAGCTCGATAAAAAAAATGAAGGTTGCCTAAATTGCTCTAAGTGCTAACTTTGCTCAAACTTTATGTGTGTTTGCATCTCTCTCCTTCGCTTCTCTTATATATGCATCCAAGGTCGGTCATATTTCCTTTTCTTCCCCCGGTCGTGTTTTGTCCATTGCGGATGTCTTCCATACCTTCTCAATCTTTTATGATTATCTTGAAAACTTGACATTTATCTTCTTTTCCATTTATATTCTGGGGAATCAAGTACGTCGTCAGTGTAGTTTCGGCTCATTATTGTCTAAAATAATAAATGAGCTTTTACCGCGTTTTAGACCTTTTGCGGCCATCATTCAAATTGTTTTTTATGATTTGCTTCAGAGAAATACGTGCGTAATCCAGTAGTCCAGTGGTATCGACCCTGATGTCTTCTAATACAAGCAAGCAAACCATAATGGTGTCCTCAGGAGTGTGCTCGGTCTATATGAAAAAATACAATAAGATCGTATTGCTTAGTGACATATCTCGTTTCATGCGATATGTCATTAGCCTCTTTATAGAATGAAACTGTGTGATTATTAGAGAGTTTTTTACGCAGAGAATAAAGAAGTCTTTTACTTCGTTTCGCATTTGCAATACTTCTATAACTGAGAGTAACATCGATCTAACGTAAGAAACTTAGATAGATCAGATTAGATACACGATGTGTAGTCTTCGTACATTGCTAGCCCGTAGGGCGATGAGATAGTGGTTGTCCAAACTTTGGAGATAGAGTCTCTCTTACTCAATCCGGCTAAGTGGCGATACACCGTTTCGTTGAGTCCGTCTCAGATACTACAGTCTGTTTTCGCCAATACCTTATATATAGGGCCGACGATACTTATATGGTGAAGTGGCGATGAGGTTAGCACGCTAATAGACGACACATCTATATAACAGAGTACTGATATTCTGCAAAGTACCTATTCGTCGTATAGTATTTCTTACTGGAGGTATCACATCCAGTTGTAGTTCGTTTCGCAGTTAGTAGCTTCGAGTCTAAGAAAAATAGATCCTTGTATATACAATAGTAAATAGTTTAAATCTTAATTGACATTGGAATCCTTGATCCACCATGTTTTATGTTGCTGGTGACGTATGCACTTTAGCTGTGAAATCAGAGAGGAGATGTACCAGTTCTCTTCGCGTGTGTCGTTGGTTTACTGAGCACATTGATGGTCGTCGCTGATGATAGATTTGACCTCATTCTCTCGCAACACATAATGTTACTGATATAGATGATTCATTTTGATGGTATTCTGGTATTGATGTGTGACTTCTATAAAATATGTAAAGTTTCTTTAACATATAATTTAAATCTGAAGTGCAACACGATGAGTCAGATTGGAACTATAAATCGCTAATATATATATATTATAGAGTAACCTTACCTTAGTAGTCAATCACTTTTACATGAGGAAATTGATTGAACTTTTACTGATCGATATTGTGGGTATAATGACTATCAAGTGCGCACTTCAGACGCTCTCTAGTAGATTATAACCCAGTTCATCCTTATAGACAGTAAGCTTGCTAGAAGTTGATATATATCTCGAACACTAGTATCGGGCAGATGCGCTAAATAGCACTTCATTCCTCTTGTGTGCTTAGGGATAAGTGATTTTCTTTATTGTCTCTCTGTGAACCATGTAACGGCAATAAAGTTAGATTCCTCCTGTGCACAGTCTAGAAGTGTTCACATACTACAGCTATTGTCTGTGTGGTTTTTTTTGCTTCTCCTTACTCTTTCCTTAATCTCTCTCTCTCTTCCGTAGAATACATCATCATTCTCATCAACCCGCTTATAAAGCAATTCTCTCATCTCAATCTCCATTCGCATCGTCTGCCTCTCTCTGTGCTCTCACTCTCTCTCTTCTCCTCTCATCATTCTCTCCCCTTCTATTTCCGTCTGTCCTGTATCGTACTTCATACTACAGTGTCCTGGCCAGCTCTTGTCTGAATCATTATTATCATTCAAAATTGCTATTCTCGATGGATAATCTAACTCTGTTTCTCCGTCTGTTCCTACTTCCTCTCAGTCGACTCTCTGAATACGAAATATAGCGATTATCTTCTCACTGTGATACTTATTCATTCTCCAATCTTGTTCTTTCTCTCTGTTACGGTTTGTGTCCAGTTTGTCCTTTCACTTTCCTCTCGATCTGCATGCCTGATCGTTTCCTTTCTCTCTCTCTAATCTCTCTTTCTCGTGTCGATCGATGCCAAAGTCTGTCCTGCCGAATTCTCGCATGCTCGCTTCGTTCTCTGAATATCTCATCATTCATCTCTAAATACTCTTATCCTTCATTCTCTTCCTCATTGCTCGAGTGTAGTTCAACTACTCTCAATACCCTCGGTGACTCTCTCTCTCTCCTCGTATCTCTCTTCATTCTCTCATCCAGCTCGCGCTCGATCTCTCTCGTCTCTCTCTCCTTCTCTCTCTCATCAGCTATCTCTTTCGTCTCTATCTCTCTCTCATCTCTCTCTATCTGCTCTCTCTCCATCTCTCTTATGCTCTCTCTTCTATCTCTCTCTCTCTCTCATGCTCTCTCTCGTCTCTCTTTCTCTCTTCACTCTCTCTCTCTCTTAATCTCTGCTCTCTTCTCCTTCTCCTCTCCCTCTCTCAATCTCTCTCCCCTCTCTCCCTCTCGTCATCTCTCTCTCTCTCTCTCTCATGATCGTTCTCTCTCTCTATCTCTCTCTCATCTCCTCTCGGTCTATAACTTCTCTCTCCTCTCTCTCTTCTCCTCTCTCTCTCTCTCTCCCTCTCTCCCTCTCTCTCTCGCTGCTCATCTCCCTCTCGTCTCCTCTCTCTCTCGTCACCTCTCTCTCCCTCTCTCGTCCCTCATCCTCCCTTCCCTCCTCTCTCTCCCTCTCTCTCTCATCCTCTCTCTCTCCCTCTCTCTCCCTCTCTTCCTCTCTCCCTCTCTCTCTCCCCTCTCTCCTCTCTCTCTCTCGCTCTCTCTCTCTCTCTCTCGTCCCCTCTCTTCCTCTCCCCTCTATCTCTCCTCTTCTCTCTCATCTTCTCTTCTCTCTCGTCTCTATCTCTCTCTTCTCTCATCTCCTCTCTCTCCAAGTATTGCTCCTCTCTATCATCTCCTTCTCTTCCGTCTTAAAGAAAACATTGAGGTGAATTCCATGAATTTGATATGCATAATGGTAGGTAAATTACGTATACCCATTTATTTTAATTCATATGAAATGATGCACATAACTACGAAGGAGGGATATTGTTAAATACATGTGACCTCTACTATTCGCCTTACACTTTATATGAGAAAGAAAAGAAAGAAGATGAATCAAGACTGACTATAATTCAGCGTTCATTGGAGGTGATAAGTAAGATAGAAGAAAACAAAAAGATTCCAGAGAAGTGAGAAAGAGTAAGAGTAAGAAATGGATCAGATAAGACGTAACATGTGATTAAGATACGTGCCTGAGTTTGAGTCCATGTGTCTTGTGATCTGATACTCCCCAGATAATTCCTTCACATTTTATATTTGTACAGTAAAAATGAGTTAGTAGAGGGGTATGTAAGATGGTTATAATGTAGGTTGTGGTAATGGCAGCTTTTCTAAGTTGGGACTAAGTACATGGGAAATAATACCCTCGATATGGATGCACATAGATGTAAAGTGTAGTGGTGTTCTAAAGATCTTGTGAGTCTAATATTGTGTTCTCAACTATTTCAAACATATGTTTTTCATGAGAACAAGCAAAGGATAAAGTCCTAGGGGAATTGATATGTCATTGGATATACCATGGTTCCACATCGATTAAATGTTTTTTCGAGTCTTTTATATGTATTTGGAGTGGTTTTGGAAGTCGCTTCAGTCTACCTGCTCTTTACCTTATCTGGACAACATTTGGAGCTTCTTGGATCATTTTAGAGCTTTGAAGAGCTCTTCTGAAAACTTGAAGTTGGAGCATGTTTCCTACGATGAGTATTAGATCGATCCCATTGACGCGCATGTGGTCGATCGTTAGTTCCTAGTTTTTGGCGTCCGCAGAGTATTTAATGATGATTTCGAACTACATAAAGAATTGCCGTAGAAGTTTCCATAAATTCACACTAAGTCCGATATTGGTCGCATGTTAGATATGGTTTCTATATTGTTTTGTAGACAGACTCTTTGACACACCTTTTATGCTTCACTATTCAGAGAGGCCGAGAAAGTTTAAGGATTGAAGAGAGAGAAATATGCAC
>CAJHQP010006318.1:7500-39104 GCA_905132765.1 Moricandia arvensis | reverse complement strand
AAATTGCTAAAAGTGGTGGGTTGGATGGTGATCAAGAGAGTGTCTCGTACTCTCAAATTCTCATGGATGGGGACTCTGCTTCGGTTTTGAACCCATATTTTGTGGTGAACAATGGGGTAGCTGTACTAACATTCCTGGAAGAGTTAATGGAGGATGCTAATCCTTTGTGGAAGTATTTCGTTGTCGGTTACTTCATGAATGAAGCTCTGCATATTGGTTCGATTCACACAACCGTGAACAGGATGTGGACTTCGCCAAGGAGGAAAGTAAGGATTGATGTTAAATTTTTATTGGGAAAATGATGGTGCTTTTCAGAATTGATGATGCGGCTGTTTGCAGCAGGTATTCTAAATAGGAAATTCTGGCACATTTAAGAGTTTCCGTTGATGGTGGGAGAATGGACTCTAGAAACGGCTCGTTCACCTCCATACCTCTCAGCAGTGACTCTATGGGTTGATTTGCAGAATGTTCCGGGGTATCTCTACTCCAAAAAAAGATTGAGTTTCCTGTCTCGAACATTGGGAAAGTTCATAAACCTGCATCCAAACACATAACGATGCATACAAATGGATGTTGCTAGGGTTTTGGTTGGGGTGGACCTGACCAACCCGCTGACTAACAAGATCTGTTTTAAGGGTAGGGGATGGTTCCAATGTCTTGGTCTTAATCAACTAATCCTTCCCCCCCCCTCGGTGTCACTTTTGTTCAAGGTGAGGGCATGTTAGAAATGAATGCCGGTCCAAGAAGTCTGCTTTGTAGCTTGTAGGGCAAACACCGATGCTGAATGACTTAGTAGTGTTAGAGGGTTCTAAACCAAATATGATACAAAACAATCCACCTCTGAGATAGTATCAAAATTGATTGTGGAGCTTGAATTCATATCTGATAAGGAGAACTTGTCAGGAGGAGCACCTCCAATCAATGAGAAGCTACAATTAGCGAGTGGTCAGGATTGCGAGGCAACCACTTCTGTCAATTGGGCTCTGGTGACAGTTTAAAGTGGTGGATGGTTTCACCTACCAAAGCCAAAGTAGTAGAGTATGTGTTTTACCTAATGGTTTCCAAGCACTGCAAGATATGAGAGAAGAGGGTGGATAGGTGAAGATGACGATCATGTGGATGGTGACAGGGGAGATGACTCTGTTAATAATACAAACGCATATCAGGGTCTCTTTTAACGAATGGAAGACACTCTTGATGAAGGTTTTGTGGGAAACATACATGAAGAACCTAGTAGAGTCGACCTTACGGATCAGAGCAAAGTGGTTCTACACAGACAGGGTTCCTCTCAACGGGGACGACACAGAGGTTTGAAGCGTTTCATAGCAAACTCGAGAGACCTAGTCATGCAGTGGTGCAGAAACATAAGATATATGCTACATGGAAAGAAGGTTCCTCTTGGAGGCACTGATGTCGTCAATCTTTGCTTGTAACATGCGTGTATTCAATAAACCACGCAAACAAAGAGCAGTAAGGTATTGGGTTAAAGCTGCAAAAATGTCTATTGGTTGTCTGATTGAAAAGAGGGTGAATGAGGAGAATTTTCAGAATTTTTTTGATTCTATGTTCTCAGGTTGGACTTGTTTGCATAATTACTCAAATCACAGGCTGGGTAGGATTTGGGTTTGTTGGTCGGATGAAGTTGATGTGTGCCTGGTGTCTACAAATATGCAGATGGTTACAATATGAGTGAGATACAGGGAAACTAGTGATACTTTTCTTTGCTCTTTTATTTATACTTCAAATTATGCTATTGAAAATAGGGAGTTATGGTGTGAGATGAAGTCAATTGGTAGGTCAGCCACAAATAGCCCCTAGATCATACAAAGCGATTTTAATGTGATCTTATCGCCGCTGGAGCACTCACGTTACCTGGAGTCCAAAATGGACATGAATGCCATCAAAGACTTTCAGAATGTGGTTTAGAATTGTGAAATGATGGACTTAGCACAAGTTGGTCCTTCATTTACTTGGTCTAAGTGCCAAGACGATAACCCCATCAGTTAGAAGTTAGATAGAGTTATATATGGTTAATAGCCGTTGGATAAACGATTTCCCCACCCCTTTGTCACCTCTGAATCTGGTGGACTCTCTCGGACCACTTTCGTATGCATATCCAGATCACGGATGCTCTGCAGGGTGAAGTGGTATATCGGGTCTGGAATGAGTCCTCACCATTGTTCCACTCCCGATCGGCCCTTTGAAGGTTTCATGAGAAGTTGAAGTATACTAAAGTCTGAGATGCGTGGATTAAACATGGATTTGTATGGAGATTTGCCAGGCCGAGTGAAGCAGGCGTATGAGGTCCTCTATGAGAAGAAAACTGAAGCTATGTAGAAAACATCGACTTTTGAAGCTGCATCGGATGCTTGGGAGCATTGGAATCATATCTAAGGTATTGAGGAGCAATTTTACTAAAATAAATCCAAAGCTTAATGGTCAGAAATTTGAGGTTTTTCATAAAGTTACCCATCGCCAAAATGTGAGGAACATGATAAGGAGAATTGTCACTGCGGGTGGTGGAATTCGTACCTCACCTTCTGATATTAAACATGAAATGGCAAAACATTTTGAGTTTTTCCTTAATGGTGTCCACCAAGGAGTTACTGTTGTATCTCAGGAGGAACTCTGTCAGCTAATTGATTATCAGTGCTCCAGTGTGGATGCATTTCTTCTCCAAAAGCATGTGCAAGAAGCAAAAATAAAGGAGGTTCTTTTCTCAATGCCGACAACCAAAGCACATAGTCATGATGGGTATCCCATGAAATTCTACAAAACTGCATGGTCTGTGATAGGGAAGGATTTTGTTACTGATGTTTAATCCTTCTTCCTTTATGGTTTCATGCCTCATAGCATCAATGCTGAGAAAATATGTAAGATCATTGCTAAGCGACTGAAGGCCACCCTTCTAGAGGCAATAAAAAAAAGAGAAAATGACTCATATAGCACAGAAAAGTTGGAATATTGCTAGAATAACATACATCTAAAAATTACTAGAATGTTTTTTGACTCTAGTAAATTACAATAAACACCCTTCTTTAGTTTGCCTATATTTTTAATTAAGAATGCCATGTCAGCAAACCGTATTCCACGTCACCTTAACCGTATTCCACCTCACCTTATACGTATTCCATGTCATTAATTCTTTTACACTTACCAATACATTCATTAATTTGTTCAAAACAAGAACAAAAAACCCAACTCCCCACTCCCTCTTCGTAGTCGAATTCTTCAAACCCTAGAGAGAGTTTTTCATTGTGTCACCATTCTCTTCTCCGTGAACTCGTCTTCTCCAGTCTAGCATTTTCTCCAAACACGGTCGAGAAGAAATGCCGTCATCGTCTTCTTGGAAATCGTCTACTCCGAAATCGTCCTCTCCGAAAAAGTCTTCTCCACAAAAGTCTTCCCTGGTAAGTTTCGACTGAGTTTGATTTATACTGTGATTGAGTTTGATACATGTTGCGACTGAGTTTGATTTAAGTTGTGACTGAGTGTGATTTTAGTTGTGGCTGAGTTTGACATATATCGTGGATGAGTTAGATATATATTGTGGCTGAGTGGTTTAAATTGTGGTTGAGTTTGATTTATCTTGTGGCTGATTTGTTATATATATCGGCTGAGTTATCTATCTTGTTTTAGCTGAGTATTTGATTATGGTTGTGGCTGATTTATTTTTCCATTTTAGGTTAGTTAGTTATAAAGTCGGCTGAATTATATATGTCTTCTTATGATCAGATGGATGTTTCTGAAGATGAAACACGAGATTACCCTCCAAGACTGTACCTTGAAGGGGCTTCTAATCTTGAAAACAAAGAGATCAATCACAATTTCTATATGGGAGACTTCCCTATGATTAGAGAAGCATTAGGTAAGGATGAGTGGGATGAAGTGAAGAAGTTCTCGGTTGGAATCATTGCTAAGCTAGCTGATAGCCCAAGTGTGTGGTCTGGTAAGACTGTACATTATCTACTTTGTAGACAGTTGCGTGTTGCTAAAGGAGATTTGGAGTCTCGTTGTTAATGAACCCATCAGGTTTGGACTAAACAAATTTGGTGCGATAACTGGGTTAAACACAGACCCAATGCCAACAGAAAGTTTTGAACCTCCTAAACAATACAGAGCTTTCTGGGATGAGTTGAAGGTGCCGCATGGGATGGGACCCAAGTTAGTTGAACTGATGTCCGCTATAGAGTACTGTCGGCCCTGGAGCTTTGAAAAGCGCAAATGGTTGGGGCTGTTAGTTCTTCAAGCCATTGGTCTTTATGCTCTACATCATAATTCTAGGATACCCTTTGAAAGTGCAATAAGAGTATTCGACGATGAAGCTATGATGACATATCCATGGGGTCGTTCTGCATATGAAGTTCTTGTTAATTCAATTAAGATGTTGAGTCCACACGGAAAGTCATACACCCTCAACGGCCTGAAGGACGTTTTATTGGTTTGGGCATATGAATATGTCATTTGCTTCGGAGAGTGTTTCGGGAAATTGATAAGTGACGACGAGATTCCTCTTTTACGATGGGGTGGAAGTCGCGCTCGAGCAAGTTTTGATACTGTCTTCTCTCGTGAGATTGAAGAGCATGGAAAGGTAAGGTTTCAGACTGAGTTTTTATGTATTTCTTGGCTGAGTTTTGAGTAAATGATGGCTGAGTTATTTAGGTAGCTAGTTTTTTTTTAACATTTGGCTGCTTTATGAGATTTACAAAGTTGGGTTTTAGATAGAGACGTTTCGTATTATCTGTATTACAGCTGAGTTATCTAGCTTTTTTATTTAGAGACTGATTTGTGATATACTTTTGTAGGTTCGCGTGAGGAATATGGTCATGAAGGATTCTTTAGAAGAGTTATTTCCTGAGTGGCCGGATGACGCAGATGACCCACAACTTGTGAACTTGATAAAAGACCTAGATGTTGGTCGCTCTGTTAAAGGTTTTTGGAATGTGCAGAGCAATGAGAAGAAGAAAAGAACAAAGGCTGGTGTTTCGGCTGAGGATAAGCCACCAACGAAGAAGCTGAAGAAAGGTAAGAAAAAGGAAGCTGTTGATGTAGAGAAGAATATGAAGAAGGAGAAGGCAGAGAGAAAGGGTCCTACCGAGGAGGAAGGTAGGAAAGATAACAAGGCAGCTCTGCAGAACATATTGTCTTTTCTGGATAATATTTCCAGAAAAGTTGACAAGTATGATGATAAATTCAATATGGTTGAGTCGCGGTTAACTACACACGATTCCACCTTGGGAGAGTTAACACGAAACATCGGTAAAGCAGTCAAAAATGCAGTCGATGTGGTTCTGAAAGTTTCTACGAAAGGGGGACCCGTCGAAAACCATGATGACCTCTGAGAATTTGAACCCCCTTTGTTTCCAATATTTCCAGAAAAGTTGACAAGTATGATGATAAATTCAATATGGTTGAGTCGCGGTTAACTACACACGATTCCACCTTGGGAGAGTTAACACGAAACATCGGTAAAGCAGTCAAAAATGCAGTCGATGAGGTTCTAAAAGTTTATACGAAAGGGGGACCCGTCGAAAACCATGATGACCTCCGAGAATTTGAACCCCCTCTGTTTCCAGTATCCGCACCGGAGCAGACTCTTCAGCAAAATTCTGTTAACAGTCCACCCCCAGCTAAGACCCCTATTGCTAGTCCAGCCGCAACTAAGACCCCACTTGCTACTCCAACCGCAACTAAGAACCCGCTTCCTACTCCAGCCGCAGGTAAGACCCTTGTTGTTACTCCAGACGCAACTAAGACCCCTGCCAAGGCAACCAATGTGAAGCAGCATGGTCCAATCAACCGCAGAGGTTTGAGAGATAAAGCTCCCAAGGCAACAGAGGTTAAAAAGAACTTGGCTGAGGATCTCGAAGGTAAAACTCAACCTGATTTTGTTACTGTTTCTCCTGCAAAGGACCCAATATCTGGACGAGTCTTGAGGGTGAAGACAAAGAAAGAGGCTGATGTACCAAAGAAATAGGCTGATGTACCAAAGAAAGAGGCTGATGCGAAGATGAAGGAGGAGGAGGTTGTATTAACAAAGAGGGAGATCGCTGCTTAGAAGAAGGAGGAGGCTGCGAGAA
The DNA here is from genome assembly GCA_905132765.1 of Moricandia arvensis. Classification (NCBI taxonomy): domain Eukaryota; kingdom Viridiplantae; phylum Streptophyta; class Magnoliopsida; order Brassicales; family Brassicaceae; genus Moricandia; species Moricandia arvensis. Next base: position 33,024 of record CAJHQP010006318.1, on the reverse strand, counting down.
AGGGAAAGAAGCTGCAGAGAAAAGGAAACTGAACACTGAGTTAAAAAAGAAGGAGGCTGAGATAAAGAAGGAGAAGGCTGAGTTTAAGAAGGAGGCTGAGATAAAGCAAGAGGAACCTGTTGGAAAAAGGTCAACGCGTCTTCGTGCGAATGTAATCAGAGTACCTATTAGGAAAGTGACTCTAGAAGACAGAGACATAAAGGATGTGACCGGAGTACCTATTAGTAAGTGACTCTAGAGGACAATGACGTAAAGGATGTGACCGGCTTACCTGAGTCGATTGCCCAGGAAATTTTTTTGGAGTCAGACGAGGAGGAAGAGGAAAAGATTAGGTCCGCAAAAATAAAGCAAATCTGAGAGAGAGATGTTAAATTAGGTCCCGATGGGGGTCCGATTGGGCCAGGATCTGCTCTTTCAGGACTTTTTTTTCCTTACATTGGAGACAATGAGACGACATGTATGAGGAAGAATGTTGAACCATCACCAGCAGTATATGATCCTCTAGCACCTGTTATCCGGAGAAACTGACTGCATTGAAAGAATTCCTAAAGAAATTCAAGTATGGACCTTTAGATCATCTGTTGATACATCTAACATCAATCCCTCCATAAACTGATTTGTGTTTAATTGATAGGGGCCCGAAACTACGAAGAACAGCTGACGATGAATACTCGTTCTTCCAAATGCTTGTCGCTGAGAGAAAGTATTGGCCAGTGCGTATATTTGGATGGCTGTTTGATAATGCAAGTCAACTTGACGACTGAATTGTTTATTATTTACTATTTGATGACTGATTTATTTAATTTTGATGACTGAGTTTATTGATTAATGGTTGAGTTATATAATATAGATGGCTGAATTAATTTTAGTTGATAGATGGGTTATAATATTTGCGATGGCTGAATTATAGATGTTTTTACCATTCTTTGTACAGCATGTCGCTGCGTATCTTAGAGTCCTCATCAGAAGGTCTACCCAAGATCCCACCCCATTTTGGTCTAAGCGCATTGCGTTTGTTGACATTTGGTTTCAAAATCAATGGATCGTGGATTACAAGATGTTCAGCATGAAACCGAAAGCCTTCAAATTCATTGGCTTCGCGTATGAAGAATTAGTTAACGGCCTCCTTCCAGCTGAGATTCCTACTAAATTGAAATGGATAAAAGATGTGGATCACTTGTACGGAGTTATTAATGTTGGAGGTGATCATTGGGTGGCATATCACGTGGATATGCTGAAGGGGAATATTGATTGCTACGATTCAATCACTGGACATATAACACCCAAAAGCGAGACGGTGGTTGTAGTTGCATTTAGACCACTTACGCAAATGATCCCTGCAATGATGAACGACCTTGTTCCACATGATTTACAAAAACCTAGCTCGAAGCAGTTTCTGTTGAGAAGGAGGAAAGTCGAACACGTTCCACAAAACGTCCAGGTCGGTGATTGTGGGGTGTATGCATTGAAGTTTATCGAATGTATAGCACTCGGTGTGACTTTTGACGGGATAAATGATGCTAATATTCAAGGTATACGGGTGAAGATGGGAACAAAAATTCTCGAAGACGGAAGCTATAAGTCGATTATTGTTCCCATCGCCTAGATAATTACTGTGTCTGAACTCTTATGTATTTCCCTTTCTGATTGCTATGTATTTGACTTTGACTTAAGCTAAAACTCAGCCTTACCGTTTACTTATTTAGGCAATGTATTGACTTGTTACTCAGCCATACCTTGAACAGGACCTCAACCCAACCGTTACAAGGAGAGAACTCCGCCGTAACCTAACCATATAACTCAGCCATACCTCAAACATGCCTAGAAGTCATAAAATTTAATGTAACCACTCTAAAATTATTAATTATAGTTAATATGTTCATTATTACTTGACTATTAATCAAATGTGTGCATCCACTTTATTGAATTTACAAATTGAGAATCGATAATGATGTTGAGGTAAATATTGTCTTACAATCACTTTAAACAATACTTGTAGATAAGATATATGTTGAGAGTGTAATTCATATCTATAAAGTAAATCATATACATTGTACTCTGAATAATTCTTATATGTCTCAGTAAACCTTAAGCCATAAATCATCAAGCCTATACCTCAAATCATTAACCCTAGACCCTAAATCCTAAATATAAATCAACATAACTCAGCCATAACGAACTTATAAACCAGCCGTAAATTTAACTTAATCGTGACGTTTAGTTTTTTTTCAGCGGGAAAACATGATTCCGGTATTTTTTTGTTTTCTCTCACGACGTTTCGTAGTCCTATTTTTCTCTATATATAGTTCCCCTCTTTTAACCCCTTATCTGTCCATCACCACAATATTTAGAAAAACCTAGCCACTTCCGATATGTCTGTTGTTCCTGGTTATACCTCAAAGTTAGATAGCAGTGTCAATGTCATTCTAAGTTCTGGTGATCGGGATAACCTCCCCGTTCTTAACCATGGTCCCGGAATTGTGGTAGACAAAAAGAGTAGTACGTGGTTTAGATTTTTACACGATCTCTCCCTGGCGATCCCTCCGATTCTTGCACAAGGCTGGTTTCATGAGTGGCCAACATACATATTTGATCAAGCCGTAAATTGAAGATAATAAGTACTTAAAACATTCATACATTAATTTGATTGTAGTACATAAAGGAAAATGAACGAACATCAACATAATATATACACATCTTCACCATAGTCTGGTGTCCCTAAACACGTTCATCGGTTGAAACTCTCGAAAGAACAGTCCCTAAACATGTTCTCACCCTTACTGTTCTCAATGTAATACAAGAGCCAATCTATGTCCATAACAGGAACACATGGGCAACTGTAGAACGTTGGACCAACGTTTATGATGAACAAGTCCCTCTTTAGGAGGAAGTCTTCACCATCCCACATACCCCATCCCCATTTCAAATCTTGAACGAGTTTCCCAACTCTGGCCACTGATTCCCTTGTAAAACGAGCGAAGTACTCCTCATCGTTCCAATAGATTTTCCGAGTCATTGCGTACACATACACGGCTCGCTCATATCCAGCATCCGCTGCAGCCTTCAAGAGAGCAAGTCCTTCATCTTTTAGGTTCCAGGTGTAGAAATATTGTACACCCTTCAAATAGAATGTGCTTGGGTTTCCTTCTTCGCAGCACACTTTCATCAAAGAAGCAGGCATACGGAGTCCCCAAGGAAAGGTTAACAGATCGAAGAAATGGTATACCCTACGCCGATAAGTTAACGCCTTCATCGACTTGCACGTAACTCTGAGGTTGAAGAAATCTTGGAAGGAGGAGTTAGCGGCCACACGATCAACCAGCAAGGCTTAAATTTCTTCAGGCAGTTCAAGAATTGGGAAGGACTCCATTTTCTGTGAGTTTAAAGATAAATAAGTCAGCCACAACTAAGCGACGTATCGTTTGATTTGAAGATAAATAAGTCAGCCACAACTAAGGTCTATGAATAATGGGTTGAAAAGGTGTCTTCAACAGAGTGACATATCGTTTGATTGGCGGGAAATTTAAACAGTACGCTTCGTAGTACGTAATTCATAAATAAGTCAGCCGTAGTGAAAACATAATTCAGTCGTTAAGCAATTATAACTCAGATAGATGAACTAAAACTCAGTCGTTAAACAACTATAATTCAGCTGAAACGTTTATCCCGTCATGTTTATTGTTTCCAATTGGGAATTATTTTAAAAAGGTAATTACGCGTGGTAAATACGAGTGAGTTGTCAAATCGATGACGCAATAATTAACCCTACGAGTAGGTCTAACTAGATACGGTGACGTCAAAATAATTCAGCCATAACTGCCACGTTTTGAAAATATCTGTTGGCGTGGTGAATAAGATGTCAAATCGAGGATATTATATTACCAAGGCAATAATTACTCTACAGTTAGCGTGTTGAATAAACTGTCATTAGAAACGACAATGTTTTATTTAAAGGTGTTTCATATCAATAACTTAATTGTTAACTAAAATAGTTAGTTGTTTCGTATTTCTTAAATCAAACATAAACCAGCCTTTAGTAAATGTAAATCATCCCAAACCAAAAAAAATTGTATACGTAACCCAGCCTTTACTTTCAAGTAGTGGCTAACTTCTCCATTTAGTTATTATTTGATGGAAAGACACAAGTGCATTCAACAGTCACATCTGTTGGAGATTAACAGTCACATCCGTTGGATATAATCATCATTATATACCACCATATCGTCTCCTTCAAGAAACCACTCCTTCTTTCCCAAAAACATTTCTCTACTAAGTAACAAATCATCATCTGTCAATTTCATTCAACAATATGGAACACTACAACATGCTCGCTAAAGTTTCATCAAACCCTAGTCTCAAGTCATGGCGTTTCAGAGTGAAAATACACAGGGTCTACTCTTTCTATGTTACCGGTACTGGACCCATCTGTTTTTTCATCCTAGCAGATGAGGCGGTAAGTGTCAAAGCATCATCTCTAAATTTTATACTAACATGCAAATTGAAAAAGAGTTGGTCCTTTATTTTGTTTATGCAGGGAACCAAGATCGAGATGACATTGTATACATCTTGTAATGAAATATTTAAAGGCTTAGAGAAGTAAGAGGGAAAGTGGGTGGAAATCTTTAGGGTAGATGTTAAACAGGCCCATCAAGGTTTCAGGCGACAAGACATCCATATACACTATCTTTTATACATGTTACTCAAGTCCGCATCATCGACCCTCTTAATGATCATCATTACATGGAATTCAAGAGTCTCCATGAGATCCCTCTCATTGCCAGCAGGGACACGGACTATCCCATTGATACCATGGGAGTGGTCTTCGACACGGAAGACCATTTGAACGACCATGTTGTGCCACGTTTGGTGTTTTACATTAGGGATAACAGTGAGAATCAGATCAAAAGTGTGGCAACTGACGATCATGCTAAGGACTTCTGTGATATGTTTAAAAAACATGAGGGGTCGTGGTCAGGTGATCTTGGTCCTTAAGATGTGGAGGGTCATCAGAAATTATTGTAAGTGCATTATATGATGTGTTTAGTGATTATGGTCCTCAAGATATTTAATATACTAATTTACACAAGGCCTTCTGAACTATGGCTTCAGACCAAGGGTGGATTATCTGACTTCAGGTTCAATCCGCGTTTATCAGAGGTTGAGGAGTTTAGGCAATCGCTACTTAACGATAACGCATACGTTCGGAGGCACGGGGTTAGTGGGCTTGTGTAAATTTATCACGTCTTCTCTATGTTTAATGTTGCTGAAACTTACTAGCATGTTTGTGATGTGTGAATGTTGAATGTTCTTAACTTTTATGTTTGGTGTTAGTATCACTTCTTAAACGTATTTAATAATTTTTATTGTCTTATGACTCAGCCGTAACGTTTACCATAAACCCAACCATTTAGTGAATTTAATAACTTAATTGTTATAAGTCAGGCTTAAAAGTTAGGCTCAAAGTAAGAATTACTCAGCCTAACGTTAAATATAATCAGCCATGGAAGAAAACAAAGATCAGCTTAATGAAACTAGAACTTGGCTGTAGAATGAAACATTTGTAATTAAACCAGTCGTAATGTAAAAATAAATCAGCCGAGAAGAGTAATTTAACCGCAACGTTTCATTACACTAGAAGGGAATTTTAGCCACGAGATAACCCAGCCGTAATGTTACAAAAAAATCAGCTGACAAGAGTCATTTAACCGCGACGTTTCATTACACTAGAAGGGAATTTTAGCCACGAAGTAACCCATCTATAATGAAAAAAATACCCAGCCGTAATACAAAAACAAAACACAGCCACAAAGTTTTAATTCTGACAAGTTTTCACATTATTTCCACTCTGTCCACAACAAGAACATGTGTGTTGTTTCGTTGGACGTTTGTTTTCGAGTGCAACTTCTAAATCAGATTTCATCCTATTTTTTAGGTCTTCCTGGTTGTGGACGAATAAACGGAGGGAAACACGGTTGGTTGACCACGTTTTCTGGAACTGGTTGCGCGGAATCAACCGGCATGACCGATTGCGCGTATGCGTTCACCAAATAATCCCTGTTATAGTAAGGACTGCACAGAGATATACGACAAACATTCATGTGCTCTGCAGCTGCGATTGCATGCGCACATGGTATTTTCTCGAGGTCGAAACACCGACATGTGCAGTTTCTCCCTTCCAAGTTAACAACATGCAAAGACTCCCCATAAATTCCTTATGTAACTTGAGTGTGATAATCATCAATCCTTTGTACCGTCATCAGTCTTGCGTCAGCAACACGACCCTATTATAAATGCATAAATAAATTGTTACGGCTGAATTATGAAATAATACAGCTGACTTATTAATTAATAAGGCTGATTTATGTGTTGTTACGGCTGCCCTATGTACAATGTAGGCTGAGTTAAGAAAAGTTAAAGCTGACTTACCTCTAGTAGTTTCTCGACACCATACGTAAGCGTGGTTGGTTGCGATCTAGCAGCCTCTCTCTGTTCAGCAAACCATCTGGTCATCATAACCCGTATCGCTTCCAATAGTCGAACAATGTGAAGACCTCTACCATTTGACAGTGCTCTGTTCATTGATTCCGCTATGTTCGTAGTCATCAGATTGTACCTTTCACCCGGGAAATGGACACACACCCACAGTCGGACATCAGCTCTTACCAGGTATCCATGAAGTGCATGATTAATCGCTTCAATCTCCTCAAACATCGTAATTAAATCAGCCATCCTGAAACATCTTGCCGCTTTCTTCACTAGACGAAATGCATCTTTTCCTCTGTACTGTGCCAAAATGTTCTTGTATAAATGGTATGTGCAAATTCCCCGAGAAGCAAGCAAATACACATTCCCAATTGCTTTCCCTATCGCGTTATGCCAATCCGAGAGTATAGCGAGACCCTCATGATCAGGAATCAAAACTTTTAGTTGCGTAAAAAACCAGTCCCACAAATCCTCGTTTTCTGTGTCAACCACACCAAAGGCAATTGGAAAAATCTGAAAATTGCCATCTTGAGCTAGGGCTGTGAGAAGCGTCCCTTTGTATTTACCATTAAGAAACGTCCCGTTGACGACCACAATTTTGCGCATGAAAGGAAACCCACTTATGGTCGCACCAAACGCACAGAACACATACATATATCTCCCAAACGCGTAATTGTACCCAGAATTGCCCTTCTCAATATGTATAGATACGACGGCAGGTTTTCATACCCAATCTCAGGTGTTCCCTCCTCGATTTCCCTTGCATATTTCAGCGTCCTATGTGATTTCCAATAATCCATTTGCACACATCAAAACGATACAAACAAGTCAGCCGCATCACAGAATTAATTCAGCCAAAAATAAAACTTAAGTCTGCCTTAACGTAAACGTTACTCGGCCGTAACGTTATTATAAGTAAGCCGTACTTTAGTAATAAGTCAGCCACAAATATAAATATTAAGTCAGTCGTATCGTTAATCTAAGTCAGCGCAGTCATTAAAATAACTCAGCCGCATATAAATAAATACCTTCACACCAAACTGCTTATTGATGGCTATTCCGACACTGGAAGGTCGAACGGTCGGGCCAACGTCGCTGAGAAAGTCCATGTACAATTGTCCTAAAATATCCGGTGTTGCTTGCTGAGATCGATTATGACGCTCAGTTATAAAACATGTACGCCGGGGAATCCCCTTGTGGAGAAGCACGAACTGTCCAGAGACATCCATCAATCCAACACCTAACAATGAGAAGATATGTTCTGGATACGTCTACATGATAATCAAATTTATCTTTCACTGTAAGAAGTTTCAGTCGTCTCTCCAAATCTGCTTTAGTGTCATATCGTTTCCCTACCGCAAGGTCAAGTGCATACAACTCCAATCTGATAACATCCGGATTCCCGTTTGATCTGCTCATCGACCAGTTCTGAGTTATCTTCTTTGGAGGTAGCGACGGTGAACTTTCGTCTTCTACGTGAGACTCACCGTATAATCTAAAATTATCATCTTCAGACGACGCACCATCAAAGTCGTCGAACATATCAAATCGGCTATCAAATTCATCATATTCTTCGTTTTGTTCGACTTCTTCATCTTCTCCGCCAACGTTCTGTTTTTCTCCTTCCACTTTACTAGAGCAGTCATTCTCATCACGTTCATCCTCCAAACTGAAACCATGATCACCCCCACTGTAATCTTCGAATCTAGATTCCACTTCTGAGCGTTCCACTTCTGAGAGTTCAACTTTTGAGAGTTCAACTTCTGAGCTAAAACTGCATAACCTTTGACACTTCTCTCTCGAACCGTCATTTTGACAAACGTCGCCATCCCTCATCTCCGTAATCTCCACACAGAGACGTAGCTGTTTGATTTTCTTTAGGCTTAGAAAACCTTGTAACTGACGAGTATTGGAGAGAAAAACCGGTGGAGTACTGTGCGCCAGTGTTTTCAGAGTTTTATTCAAGAACTTATAGCTCATCTTAATTTCATGACTCGACTCACTCAATTCGTAATCATCGAGTACCAACTTTGCGAGATCGTCCCGTGTTGTTCGCTTATCTATATGAATAACTATGCATCCTCTACTGTCTACTATGAATACATATCTCTTTTTCTTAACCCAGTTACCAGACAAAATAATTACGGAATCCATTATCTCTCAGAGCATGATGAAAAAGATAGATGAGATGAAGAAGAAGATGAAGAAGTTGAAGAAGATGAAGAAGTTCAAAATCGAGAAGTGGTAACGTTTTTATGACATGGCAACTAAGAACTAATGACATGGATGATGACATGGCAAATCATTATGTCAGCCAACATAGGAACACATAACTCAGCTAGCGTACCTCAGCCATAACACAGAACGTATGTTAGCCGCAATGTGAATGCTATTCTAGTAAATAATCTTTTCCTAATAACCAGCCTTCAATACGTGGGAAAACAATAAGTCAGCCATATCGTCACCTAAATCAATCGTCAAGTGAATGCTATTCTAGTAATTAATCTTTCGCTAATAGGTCAGCCGTAATAGGACTGAAATTTCTGTTAATCCAACTTATTACAGCTGATAAAAAATAAATCAGCCATAACAAGCTCTCTTAAGTCAACCGAAAGTTTAGTAACAGAGTCGGCCGATGATCATTGAATCAGCATGCGAAAATATAACTCAGCTGTTTCTTAACTACATCTCAGCCGTATTTTAAAAAACCCAGCCAGTCGATGTGTAAGTCAGCCGTAACATGTGTTTCTAAGTCAGTCGAGATCACATAATTCAGCCAGATTTCTATTAATCAACCTTCACAGGGGGCTGACTTATAGACGTAAGTCAGCCATTTTCACAGAATTCAGCCAGGTTAATTAAATCAGCAACAACGTACGAATAACTCAGTTGTAACGTAGTTTGTAACGCTTTGCGGCTGACTTCATTAATTCGCGTCAGCAAATTCCTACGTGGCGACAATTTTTGGCTGACGTGGCATGAAAAAGTAATGGCATTCTTGTAAATATGTTTTTTCACACAACATGATAGAAGGGCACGCTGGGCATTTAAAAAATGTTAGTAGTAAATAAAAGATTTGTATTGTTCTAGCCTTTTGTACTAAAATGTATGCTCAATGAGTCAACTTCCTTAAAAAAACTAGTGTGCTTTTGTTGAAGGTAGACTGCTTCTGGAAAATGTTTTATTGGCTATTGAACTCGTCAAGGACTATTATAAAGCCTCTGTCTCCTTTAGGTCTGCTATAAAATTGGATATTTCCAAAGCTTTTGATACCATCATTTGGTCGTTTATTGAAGAAACTTTATGTGCAATGAATTACTCAGACCTGTTTGTTACTTGAATTATGTGAAGCATAGACAATGCTGCGTTGGAAGGGTTCTCTCCAGTTATAGAGGCATAAGATAGGGGTGCTCTTTGTCTCCATGTCTATACGTCATTGTCAGTAATGTTCTCTCCAAACTCCTAACTAGAGCAGTTTTATGGACATATTGGCTATCATCCACAATGTAAGGAGGTTCAGCTGTCTCATTTGAGCTTTGCAGATGACATTGTTGTCTTTACCAACGGTATGCCGAAATCTCTAAGGAGCACTCAAAATGTATTTGAGGAGTTTTCTAGCATGTCAGAGTTCCAGATTAACATTGCTAAATCGACTATGTTTGTTGTGGGTAGAGGCAAACAAGATTTGAAACCGAAGCTGCTTTCTTTGGTCTGTCCATCTCAGCTATGCCTATCAAATACCTTGGGCTTCTTCTTACTACTAAGATAATGGGAAATAATGATTATGAGCCATTGATCTCTAAAATCAGAAATCGCTTCATTTCTTGGACAAGTAAGGCCTTATCCTACGCGAGTAAATTACATCTGATTAACTCGGTCATAGCAAGCACCACTAATTTCTGGTGTGCTGCGTTCTGACTTCCTCAAGCATGTATTGAAGAAATAGAGAGTATGTGTTCAGCACTCCTATGAAGTGAATCTCCAAATAACTCTTCTATTTCCAAGTTTGCTTGGTCAGAGGTGTGTTGTCTTTAGGATGAAGCTGGCCTTGGGGTTCGTAGAGTTCAAGAGGTGAGCACAATCTTCATTCTGAAGCTCATATGTAGGCTCTGTTCTCAGTCCTCTTTGTTGTGGGAGCATGGGTGAAGCACTATCTGCTTCAGGGTGAGACTCTCTGGGATGTAAAAGACACATGCTTTGGATCATGGGTTTGGAGGATGTTGAGTTACCGTTTTCTTGCTAATCAGTTCTTACAAATGAACATTGGAAATGGTCAGACATTGAGGTTTTGGACAAACATATGGTTTCGTAAAGGCCATTTAATAGAGCTTACTGCTGTAATTGGCACATAGAAACTGAGATTTACAAAGTATGCAAGGATCTGTGATGTTTTTCTTGATGGGGAATGGTGGATTTAGGTATGTCAGGACCGGCAAATAGAGAGAGGCTAATGCAGAAGATTCATTGTTTACCTTTAACACTGTGATATACTATGGGTTTTACCAGTTTTTAGCAATAGTATAAGTCCTATTTAGAATCTTTACATTATGTTTTGAGTATATTTTAGAGTCTTTTCAGGTATAGGTTTGTTTTAGAGCATTGTGAAGATCATAGAGCCATTTGGAGCTTAAATAAAGAAAGCCTTATCTGTTCAAGAAGCTAGATTCGAGATATAGAAGGAATGTCGATCGACACAAACCTTAGTGTCGATTGACACCTACGCGAGACATGCCGACTTTATATCTAAAATCGGGCTTGGGCCAGAAGTTTCCATAAATTACAAGATTTCCCTTAATCGACTTTGAGAGTTATATATATAGTTTTTGCAATCATTGTTTTGGCAAACAAACTTTAATTTAGAGAGAGTTTTTACTATTCTTAGGGTTTTCAAGAGAAGATTGAAGACTCCTTCAGAGTTGTGATTGGAACTCCCGTATTTCTATCTCTACTTTTAATGTGATTCATTCAGTTTATCTTTGTGTCCTGTTTAACTATGTATGAGTACACTACCTGTTAGATTTAGGGTTTTTTATGGTTTTGATGAACTTATAAATTATGGAACTGTTAAGGTGATTTTATTGGATCCTTCACATGGTTGAACTTATTGCTTGTATTCTAGATTAGCTACCTAGAAACATGATCATAGGATAATTGACAACCGCGAGAGTGGGTTCAACTCCTGAAACTAGTCCTGCTGAGCTAGGTTAATAAGTGCACGCAATAGTTGGTTTAGATAAATTAGTGAACATATCAAAATGGATCTTACGATTGTCTAAAGAAAGTATTGTTCGATACAATGTAGTATCGACACTCTTCCTAATTCACATACAAAAGTTGAAATCATAGGATTTAGACATATGATTAGTAATTGCATGCGAGAACTAGATTACTTGCTTATTGAATTTGAGTTCTAGGACGGTTCTTATTTATTCCTTAGCATCTATAGATTTGAGTTATGATTGCATGCATGAAACCCTAAGTCTAACTCTTTCCCTATCTTTTTTACATAATTGCCTAGCTTAATCTTGATATCTATAGTCTATTATGTGCTCACACTCCATATGGATTTGATCTCGAAGTACTACAATTGATTTCTCATTTGAGAGAGTTGCTTTAGGGTAATATGAGCTACATCAAATTTGGCACTGTTGTTGGCAGCATTGGATTTGCAATTAGACTTGGTGAATAAATTTAGTATGTTTTTGTTTTTGTTTTTATTTCTATATTTATTTATAAATTTTCTTGTGTATTGTAAGTGAATGCCCAACAACAATAGAAGCAACAGGGAAGTTAATCTTTTGGAATACTCGGATACTACGCACCTTAAATGCATTATCCACAAGGAGAAAAGAGCAGCAACGATAGATACCTCTACATCATCAAACGACACCACTCGTGAGAAAGAAGCGAGCGACCCTTCTGAACCATCAATCGAACACCGACCTGGAAACGAGAAACATGGCTGCGACTCTTATGCTAATTCAAGATAAGAATGAAAACATGCATGACACGAGGGTCATTTGTGTAATGCAGCAGTTCAAAGACTAGATGATCCGAGGTCTGTAACTGATCTAGAAGCAGCTTCTCTAAAAGCTGCTAAAGCCATTGATGAGGCTGCAGCTTCTGGGAATGTTGAGGCAGTTTAACCTAGAACATTAGCTGACAAACTGGCAAGATCAATACTCCGCCAACATATCTACTATTTGTCCTCCTTAGAGAAAAAAATTTGAGCTGAAGCATGCCTACTTTACTCTTGTGGGTCATCAGCCTTATCATGGGCTCCCACATGTGCAACATATGGACTATTTGGAGCGGTTTGAGGATTTAGTATCTGCTATATAAGCCAATGGAGTCTCTGATGACTACCTTCTTTGCAAGCTCTTATGTACACACTTGCTGGAGATGCTTCATATTGGCTTAAGCATCAACCTCCATGATCACTTACATCTTGGACACCATCAAGAATGCCTCCATTTGTAAATTCTTTGATGATGCAAGATATGAAGACTTGAGGAACATAATCTCCATTTTTACTCAAGGGCCCATAGAGTCTTTCAAGAGCTCCTGGATCAGATTCAAGTTAAACCAGAGAGAATGTCCACACCGTGGGTTCAACGAGGTACAACTGATAGATACCTTCTTCAGAGGTCTCGCCTTTTTTATTAGATGGCTCTAGACATAACTAGTGAGAGAAATTTCAACACTAGGAATCTAGATGAAGCTGTGAGACTTATTGAGATTCGACGTCTAACAATAGCACCAAGAACTTTGATTATGAGAGGAAGAAATCAGTTGACAGTTTGGATAAGAAGCAGATGTCTGAGGTTAAAACAAAGCGGGACAATGTTCATAAACTTCTCAGGAAACATGTTAGCTTCACAGAATATGTGGAAGTTGTAGATGTCGACAGTGATAGAGGCGACGAGGAGAATGTGAACTACATCAATGGTACTGGTTTTCTGAGCCAGAGGTTTGGGAATCAGAGTGACAACAAAAATTTCAATGGCACTATCCAAAGAAGTAATTTCAGCAACAACCAAAGCTCACAGTCCAAGAAACCGTTCAGCAACAACAATAGTGGCTTCACAAGAAATTATGGAGTCTCTTCTTACCAGAGTCATGCTCCAGCAACTAAGGAGAGAAAACCAGAATCCATTATTGATCAGGTTCTCGAAGTTCAGTAGAAATTGGATGTCAAATTCAATGGGAAGATTGAGGTTGTGTATACCAATCTGAATGATAAGTTTTAATAACTCAACACCCATGTGAAAAAACTGGAGACTCAAGTGTTTCAGACTAGCGATGATGCAAGAAGACATGAAGCCATGATTAAATGGAAAAGTGAAGTTGGACAGAAGCATCACGTGAATGCCATCATAGATTTTTTTTTGGCAAGTGGTGAAGCATGAGAAGCTTCAAGAGGGCAATTTTCAAGTTGGAAGTTCATTGTCGTTTAGCAGAACACATTGGTGTTGATCGACACCATAAAGCAGCAATTGACACATTCAGAAGAATCTGTGGGTTTTTGTCAGATGGCAAATCATCAATCGACACTATGCAGACGTCGATGGACAGCCAATATGACATATAAAGAACAATTACCGAGCATTGATCGACAGTGTCTGTATGTCGATCGACATCCATCTCAGACACCAATGAAGCCGATGGTTAAAATCGACCAAGAACCAAATTTTGGTCAATGTCCTCCACAGTATGATGCAATAGAGCCTATTATATATCAACAGGTTGCTGAGACACATGTTTCTATTGGACGAAGAAAGAAGATCAAGGTTCCTAAGTATCAAAGGAGAGAGACTACTAACAAGGAGATGGATAGTTTCACTAAGAGGGTGAAATGTCCTTTGATGAGGCCTATTACCAATACATGCTTTGGATGTTATTAGAGAGAACAAAGAGATATAAAAGGACATCAAGCGAATGTTCCATCAGCTTAGAGGGAAGATGCAGAAGAAGGAAATTAAACTGAAGAAGAAAAGTATCCCAGGAAAGTTTGTAGTTCCATGCATTATTGCAGGTCACAACTATCAAAAATGCACTGTGTGATACATGTCCTTAAGTTAGCATCATGCCTAAGGCGATGGCAAGTCAGCTAGATCTGAAGATTTGAATCTTAGAGTGACTCATTCACATTTTTTCTGTAAAGTGGATTCAAGAGAACATATTAGAGACCTTCAGGTGAAAATAGGTAATGATGTGATTCTTGTTGATTTCCATGTGATGGATATTAAAATGAAGCGAAATACATTAGCCGTTATGGCTAATGGAGGAGCTGTTTGCAACATGTAGACGAATAATTTGTGTCTGACATTTATTGATAAGAATGTTTTCTATGACCATGTTCGAGTGTTTAGAGGACACACATCCTACATTAAGTTGGGTCACGACCCAGAATTTGTGGCAGAAGTTTTTTCTGATTGTGGTCGAGAGAATGAACATGACGATGCAGTGTCGATCGACACCCAGCCAACATCGATCAAACCACAATGATTTCTGTAACTGGATGCTTCAACGTTTAAATCAGTTAATTCTCCCAAAGCTATTCCACTAAGATTTATGTACAGCTGGATACTCGTATTAGCTCTAGAACTAACGAGTATGGAATATACAAAGATCAAGATGGTCATGCTAGAGCTAATGATGGAAGGGCAATAAATGTGTCAAAGGCTGATTTGGTAGATATTGAAATGCTGAAGGTGTAGGAAGTCATTATATGAGCTTACCACAATATGAGGGACAATTGAAGCTAGACTATCCTACACCATGTTATTGGAGTCCACCCGAATTTATCAGGCGAGATCATGTTGAAGACATGATAGCTGAAGTTATTACAACCCAAGAGATCATGTCTGATGATTTCTATAGAAGGATAGATGCAACTTACTACCCGCTGAAAAACAATATTGGGTGGATAAGAAAATGTATGGAGGATCTTGAAACTCGAGTGGACCAGAGCAGTGCTATTGTGGAGAGGATAGAACTTCACAAAACCAGAGGCTAGACAACAAAGAACCAGAGGAGAAAATGCCATAAGAAGTTTTGTGGGGACTTGGTTTTCCAACAAGTTCTCAATTACCTCCAAACTAGCCAATATCTCCAAAACGTCAAGCTAAAGACAATGAATAAACGTTTGATGGGAGGCAAACAATCTAGTAAGTTTTTTTTTTTTAACTTTCGTTTTCACTAATTTTTGTATTTGTTTTATTTCGGTAAAAAAAACATATGAGGAAGATGAGGACTGTACAAGCATTAAACGACAACCGGCCAGTGTCAGTCGACATCACCACGAGCATCAATCTCCACTTAAATACGTTGATCCACACTTATATCAGACGGCGGGTATAGTTGCTTTTCCTTGTTAAATTCTTACATTCATATTTACTTCTTAGCCAATCACAGACTATATAACACTAAAACAATGTTGTTTAATACTGGGGGAGGTAGTTACTAACACTGTGTTTTCTTTTGAGTGCCAGTTAAGTCGTTTTGTAGAGTAAAAAGGGGATGATGAACTTCTTCAATTTTACAAACTACCTAACCACTCTCTAGAAACATTCCTTGATTTATTGATTGTAGTGTGTACTGAATGAAAATACCAAAGTGGATCAGCGTTTTAGTAACATCCACCCTTGCTGAGAATGTCTGAAGGAACCAAAGCTTACCTTCAAACTAATCAACTCCATTGGCTTGTTTTGGGGCTTGGTATATAGTGGATCAAATTCCTCTTGCAGTTCTGGAAGGTAAAACCCTGTGTGTTTTAGTTTCCTTTTCTCTCTCTTCGACATCTAGAAAAAGAAAGAAAGAAAATATTGATATGATTTCATGAGATGCAGAGGGGTAGAAATATTTTCTATGAAACCACTATTCTAATTTAAAGGAGTGATCACACAATGTTGTAAGCAAGGGGTGTGATAATTTGCTATTACCCCATTATTCGCCTACACTTTGCAGAGCTGAAAAAGAGAAGAAAGAAAATTGAGAAAAAGAGAAAAGAAGAGAAAAAGATTAAGTGAAGAGAGAAAGATGGAAGAAAGGAATCAAAGAAGATTGTCTATGTGTTCAGATACTTGCTCAGGTAAAAATTCATGTGTCCTTTGATCGATACTCGCAAGATAAAACATGCACATTTATATGTAAGAATGAGGTTAGTAGAAGGGTATGCAGATGGTGTTTAATAAGTTGTGGGCTTGATGGTCAGGTTGCTAAGCTAGGCCAGAGTACTTGGAAGTGCCTCTAAAGTTGGCACTGATTTGTTGTGGTTTGCAGCATTGCAGAGGTGATGGTAGTGGTTTAAAGAGATGGTCAATCCATGCGTTTTCAAACCTTTTTCACATGTTTATTCTATGTTTTGTTTGAGAGGAAGTAAATAATCGGTATGGGGGAGCTGATATACTATGGAATTTACCAGTTTTTGGCCATAGTATAAGTTATAGTTAGAGTTTTTACATTATGTTTCGAGTCTATTTTAGTGTCTTTTGGGTCTTGGTATGTTTTGGAGCATAATGAAGATCATAGAGTCATTTGGAGCTTAAATATGAAGAAACCTGTAGCTTTATCAGAAGTCATAGTCGAGATATGGGAGTGTCAATCGACACTAACCTTTGTGGCGCTCAACACCGGCGCGAGACAAACCGACTTTATTTCCAGAATCAGGCTTGGGCCATAAGTTTCCACAAATTACAAGACTGCCCTTGGCCAACTTTAAGAGTTATAGGTACACTACAAGAAATATCGGTATTAGTAGCACACTGAAAACGCTACCATAGTTTTTTGTAGCATTTCCATAAATGCTATGTTAGCCGCAACTATAATAGACCCTCCTCCTATAGTAGCGGTTTTTGGAAATGCTATGATAAATATACATATCGTAGAGTTAATCGTCAGGTATATAATAGTTTTTATAGCATTTAATTCGTGTTGACGTTTTCATGACTTCTTTTTAGTGCTGTAGAATATTATTAATGACATATATATAAGGGTTATTTGCAAATTTGACTCAAAACTCAAAGTCAAACACAAAACTAACCTCTCTTTTTTTATGTCTTTTCTTTTGTCTTATTCATCCCACATGTTCGCATTATTTACGAAAATGCCATTAAACTTTTTTTGTTTTTTTTTTTGGAAAATGGCTATTTTACTCTCTCAACCTCATCATCTTCAAGTATTTACAAGATTGCCATTGCCATCAATACGTCAACCATCATGAACAACCAATTTGAAGCTCTTAATGCACCTAATAATGATTGACATTATCTCTTTCTTAATTGTTATGAACTAAAAACAACATCTCTTTCACTTTGTCTCCATATTCATCCAAAAAACTCAAGCTTTTGATTCTAAATTTTTTTATGTTTGGTAGAGCCATTCAAGCATATTATTCTTCGTGGGTTACTTTCTTTTGAGGTTTTGGGTGGTTGGAGAAGACTATGTGTGCTTAGGAAGTCATCTCACTAGTTAAAGGTATGAAATTTCAATTTTTTTCAGATTTGTTCGCGTAGAAGACTTACCCGTAAGTCGTCTGGCTGTAGAAGACTTACCCGTAAGTCTTCTAAGCAAACGGACGACTTACTGAAAGTCTTCCAGCTTTGTTTGTTAAAAAAAATATAGAGAATACCATAGACGACTTACTTGTAAGTCGTCTAGGATAAACGGGTTAGTTTTGCATTTAACCGAACTGTGTCAGATATTTGACAATTGGTCAAATGCATAACTAACCCGTTTATCCTGGACGACTTACTGGTAAGTCGTCGAGAATTTTTTTCTTAATAAACAAATCTGGACGACTTATATGTAAGTCGTCTCATCTTAAAGTCAATTGCAAAAATGACATGTTTGGACGACTTACTGGTAAGTCGTCTATGTCTTCCAGACGACTTAACAGTCAGTCGTCTGCGTCAATGTTTAGTAAACTTTCATTTTCTCTATGTTTACTAATGTGTTTTATTTTGAATTTTTGCAGATGTTGCGTAAGTTACATGCAGTGTATGGAGAATGGTTTTTGAAAGATTGTTATTGGAATTTTGTGGTTGATAATTTCAAAGGAGCGAGACTATTTTTGTTGAGTGAAAGTTCGACACATGTTGAACTTGTTGCAATGGTTCAAGAAGATTATAACCTGGACATGAGCACAAAATCTGTGGAGATAACCTACTTGTTACCAGTGGAAATGATGCAGGCTCCAGACACCCCTCCTATTCATGTTACAAGTGATAGACAAGTTCGAAACTTGCTCGAGATAACCAAAACGCATGGAGTACGGCTTTGTGTATCAAGTCTTAGCAAGGTGGAAATGGTTTCAGAGGAAAGGGAAGAAGACGATGAAGATGATGAAGATGATGAAGCTGATGAATGTTTTGAAGATGATGATGATTTGGTTGAAGATGAAAATCATGATGTGGAGGAGAATGATGGGGAGAAGGATGTTGATATCTCTATTGTTGCTGAAGCGGACGAGAATGGTAAGGATTACAATGTTTATGGAAAAGTTAAAGATGAGGATTTGGAAGAAGATGATGATATGTATTTTGAAGAATTCGAAAAGACATATGTTATTGAAGGAGAAAGATCAAATGGTAACAGTATCTACGTCAACCAGAGTTTTGTTAGCAAGGATGCACTACTTTCAGAGCTGCGGTTGACAATAGTTAGGCGTAAGTTCTCCTTCAGAATATACAAGTCAACGAAAACTCTCCTTGTGGCAACATGTCGGATTAGTGGTTGTGGATGGAAGATCAGAGCGAGTGTGAAATATGGAACAAACATGTTTTGGGTAACAAAGTATGTGGAAACACATACATGCTCAGTGGGAGATCGAATCTCTCAACGGAGACACTTTACTCCGAAGTATGTTGGTAGGCTTTTCATTGATCGTGTTGGAATCATTGATGGGTTGAATCCGCAGCATATCACTGATGCAATGAAAAACATGTTTGGCATGACACTTGATTACACCACTTCATACAAAGCACTGTTATATGCACAAACATTGGTGAGAGGATCAGCAGAAGATGGGTATTAGCGTCTGCCATCATATCTCGAGCAAATCTCCTTAGCAAATCCTGGTTCTATCACGGCTATAGAACTTGATTCTATCAATAGATTTAAGTATCTATTTCTCTCATTTGGAGCTTCTATCAGAGGTTTTAAGTATCAGAGAAGGGTAATTGTGGTGGATGGGACTCACCTAAGTGGGAAGTATGAAGGTACTATGTTAGTTGCAGCCGCACAAGATGGGAATTTTCAGATATTTCCATTGGCTTTTGGGATAGTGGATGCTGAAGATGACCCTTCTTGGGAATGGTTTTTCACAAAATTGGCTAGTTGTGTATCTGATGAGAAGCCTCTGGTGATAGTCTCCGACCGGAATGCAGCCATTAAAAGTGCGTGTGATAAGGTGTTTCCCTAGGCAACCCGAGGAATATGTTATTATCACTTTCAACATAACATTGTCAAAAAGTATAAAGGGAAACATCTCTTGTACTTGGTGAAAGGTGCTGCTTATGCCCATACGGTTTCAGATTTTGACTGGTACATGGCTGAGATACGGAGTGCAAACCCGGATCTTGCAACGTATTTGGAGAATGCCGATGTCAGCCTATGGTCAAGGGTTTATTGTCAGGGGGACATGTACAACATAAAAACAAGCAACATCGCAGAATCTATTAATTCCGCACTGAAGCGAGCTAGAGGATTTCCGATTCAGTTCCTATTGGAGTACATAAGGGAGAAGCTAGGAAAGTGGTTTTGGAAGAGGAGAGATGATGCTTTGAGTCTCCCAAGTCACCATAGTCGTGGTGTTGAATACTTGCTTGTTGTTCGATCGGAAATAGTGGATACGATGAGGGTCCAACCAATTGATGGATGGCGATTCTTTGTGAAAGGTGGCAAAATGGACTGTGTGGTTGATTTGGAACATGGAAAGTGTGATTGTGGTGTTTATGCAGTGGAGAAAATACCTTTCTCTCATGCTATAGCTGCTGGAACACATGCTGGTTTGCATATCTCCACACTTATAAGTCAAGTGTACTCAAAAGATTATTTGTTTGGAGGATACTCGGAGAATATATATCCTTGTGTTGGACAACAAGTTGAGGAACGCATATGCTTTCCTCCAGAGGTAAAACGTGGCCCGGGAAGACAGAAGAAATCAAGATGGCAATCTTGGTTTGAGCTATCCAGGATGAGAGGACGCAAACCCAGGAAACAACACAAGGTTTATAGATGCTCAAAGTGCAAGGAAACTGGTCATACGAAACCACAATGTAAGGAAACACTAGACGACTAACTTGAAGGTCATCCGGACGACCTTCAAGTAAGTCGTCCAGAGTTTATTCCTCAAGACGAGTTTCAAGTAAGTCGTCAAGAGACCTTAAAGTTAGTCGTCTAATGTTTAGTCCTCCAGACGACCTTCAAGTAAGTCGTCCAGAGTTTATTCCTCCAGACGACTTTCAAGTAGGTAGTCAAGAGACCTTAAATTTAGTCGTCTAATGCTTAGTCTTCTAGACGACCTTCAAGTAAGTCGTCAAAGTTTAGGTCGTCCAATATTCTGTTAGGTCGTCCAATATTCTGTTAAGTCGTCTAATTGTGTGTGTATTGAGAATTTGTGTTTAGTCTATGTATTCTGTTAGGTCGTCCAATATTCTGTTAGGTCGTCCAGTATAATGTTAAGTCGTCTAATTGTGTATGTATTAAGAATTTGTGTTTAGTCTATGTATTCTGTTAGGTCGTCCAATATTCTGTTAGGTCGTCCAATATAATGTTAAGTCGTTTAACTACATTAAAAATACAAGTTCAAGTACATTACAAGTACACTACAAATCCTAATCTATCATAAATTACAAGTTCAAGTACAAATCCTAATCTAAAACACACAAATCCTAATCTATCATACAAATCAATACAAATCAAGTTCAAGTACACACAAATCCTAATCTATCATACATCATATGTTCCAACGTTTTCATCAAGGTCCTTGTTTTCTTTATCATGCTGGTCAGGAAGCTCATTAAATATATCCACCGCCATCTTATCCCTCATAGACTTCGCGTTGGACTTAGCAAAGTCTTTTTGGTTAAATGGCATCCCAAGAGCATGACATTCAATGTACCTCAGAGTGTACACGCCACAATCACCAGCTCTGGCCTGAGGGATATCGGTTGCTCTCTCATATGTGAATGGCTCCAGTGATAACTGGTCACGTTGTTCAATGGTAGCGCACTCAAAAAACAGATAAGGGAGCATGTGGAGAAAAAGCTCCATTACCACATCCAGTTCTGCAGGGGAGATATGTGAACGAATGCTGTCCCAGACGACAATGTGTCTCTTAGGGATCGATATCCACATAGCAATCCAATGAGTGTCGTTGTAGTTCACTGGCGCATAGATATAATCAATATCCGTCCCCAAACCTTGTCTGTCTGGCAAAATGATGGTAACTGGCCTGCATAATAATTCCACGCCCTACCAGGGAGTTTTCTTCCTAAACCGTAGGCATCGGGCTTCGTGTCCTGAAAATCCTTGTAGTTGAATCTCCATTGTTGAGAAACGAGATGATCAAGGAAGCAAATTCTCTCGCTCTTGAAATGTTGTGGCGTCTCCTGGTGCCTCTTCCTCAAAACATTAATCCAAGCATCGATATGCTGCATATAAAATAATACATGTCAGAAGATAAATTAATACAAGTCAGAAGATATCAGACGACTTACCATAAGTTTTCTGGTAAGTCTTCTACGAAGAAGACTTCGTAGACGACTTACAAGACGACTTACCATAGGTCGTCTAGAGAGTCTTCTTCGCAGACGACTTACCAGACGACTTATGGTAAATCGTCTAGAAAGTCTTCTTTGCAGACGACTTACCAGACGACTTATGGTAAGTCATCTAGAAAGTCTTCTTCGTAGAAGACTTACCAGACAATTTATGATAAGTCGTCTATGAAGATATCAGTAAGTCATCTAGTAATCAGTTTTGTCAGACGACTTACACAATCCTCCAGCCAAGATAAGGAGGTCCGGAGGACGTGATACCACCGAGTTGGACTTGTACGTGGTTTCTTGTTGAGAGGTGTGAAATAATGACTGCAAACCCAAAATGTTGAAAAGCAATCAGTTTTTGTAGACTAAAGCGAGCTATTATGCCAAAAGCAATCACTTACGGATCAGTTTTCAACCAATCGGCGAGCTCCTTCAACTTTTTCCTGTCGATTGGTGCAAAGGGATTATAGCCTTTAGATTGCTTTTTCTTGTTTGGGATGATCAATTTGGCCGTGCTGTTTGCAGTATAAGGAGATTGTTGTGAGGCAGCAAGTTTCCTTTTTCGCTCAGTCTTTACATGGACAAGTGCCAAAGCAGCTTCCCTCTTTGAGTCATATCTAGCAACCTGCTGTTGTTTCTCTGCTGGAGTGGAAGATGTTTTTTTTGGCCAATAGAACAAGGCTCCCAGATGCGAACTCATCTTCAGGGGTAACACTCTTATCCTTCTCCCCTTTAACACTCTCATCCAGAGCTGTTTCATCCTTCTCCACTTTAACACTCTCATCCAGAGGTGTTTCATCCTTCTCCCCTTTAACACTCTCATCCAGAGGTGTTTTATCCTTCTCCCCATTGACACTTTCACTAACCCCGGGAGAGGCTTCTTTACTAACCCCGGGTTCATGTGAGGATGTCTTTTGAGAGGTAGTGTGTTGAGAGGATGTCTCTTTCCCTTGTTTAGTGAGACCAACCTTCTTCTCCACTGCTTCCACCCTTTCCGACATATGCTTGATCTCCTTAAGGCACGTCCCAAACCCTTCCCTCATGGCATCAAATATGTCCTTGAAATTTCTTTCAATGTCCTCTTTGGTCATCCCAAGCACAGTCGTAGTAACCTCTGAACGAGCCTCTGTGCGAACCTCTTCACTAGCCTCTACAAACTTCCCTGCACTCTCCTATGCAGGTGCCCCTTCACTAGCCTCTGCTGTAGGTGCCCTTTTTTTAGCCTCTACAGGTGCCCCTTTTTTAGCCTCTTTACGAGCTTTCTTCAGAGGTCTTGGACTCTCGTCCTCTACCAAAACTATGGCTTTCTTCGATGGACTCACAACCACCGGTTTTGTTTTGACCAAAGTACCGGTGACTTCCCAGCAATCCATGGTCCACTTCCACGGTCACTGATTAAAAATAACTTTAATTATGTTCTCCGCGGGAAGGTCCTCAACATCGGAGTCCCATTTTGGAAACATTTCACCATAGTCCTTCTCAACAAAATTCTTCACCGTAGTCTGCAGTAAATATAAGATATGAGTCTTCTGTTAAGAAAGATGGAAAGAAAAGTCTTTCCAGACGACTTATAATTAAGTCGTCTGACTTACCAGACGACTTAAATATAAGTCGTCTGGAACGTCTTCCTACTAGAAGACTTTCCAGATGACTTTCCAAACGACTTAATTATGGTAGTAAATGATTGAAGTAAATACCTGTTTGCAGATAGCATCTTTAAAGCATCTGCATCCTTTGCCACCCATGTAAGCCAGTATCAGTGGAGATGGTCTGTTTGGTATGGGATTACCATAATTAGCACCCAATTTCGGCAGAGCTGTGTATACCCAGACCTGGAGAGCTTGTATAAACTCATCAACAGTGTAACAGCCTGAAATATCTTTGCCCTTCACAAAGTCCATCAGCACCTTAAACGCGACTCTCCCCCATGGATAATTCTCAAACCGCTCTAAATCCATCACTAGCCTTGCCAGACTAACCCTTGTGGCGGTTGAATACTTTCTCCCTTCAATATATCCAGTGAAGATGGCAAGGTACCCGAGACGCTTGCGATCCTCCCGAGACCACCCTTCACATCTCTCAAGTGCTGCTATTATCTGCTCAGTAGATGGCCCAGCTTCGACATGAACTCCCAACATCCCCCAGAAAGAAGTCATCTCCTTCGTAACAACACACTTCAGTCTCTCAAGGTCCTCGATGTACTCGCAATTTAGACCAGTGAGGTTTTCAAACTCTAACAGAGAAAACCTCACAGGTTCTGGACCAACGAGACTCCATAGCTCATACTTCTTCTTTATGTCAAGCTGGAAACCAAGCATGTAGTGAACCAGCCTTGAAGCCCAAGCAAATCCCAGCTCTTTAAACTTGATGAAAACTCCCAACTTTGACTCCTTTAGCTCTTCATATTCGTCACCATGAAGAGCTTTCTTTAAAGCATTATGCAACTTCGTACAATCCGTATGATACGAAATAGCTTTCATTGCTGGGGGCTCTTCCCCTAATGTATGTAACCTACGGGGGAGTTCTGGAATATCCATTTTTTTGTCTGCAAAACAATGAAAGACAACCATCTCAAACACACAACCATCCAGTATAACATTTTAATTATAAGTCTGGAAGACTTGTAATTAAGTCGTCTGGAAGAATTTCTAGACGACTTAATTATAAGTCTTCCAAGACTTCCAGTAGACATTTTTAGAGCATACCTGAAAATTCGGAGAAGCCATAGTCGCCTTCGACACAACGGTTATAAATCTGCCAAAATAGACAGCCAAAATAGACAGCCAATAAGAAATGCGGTGAGAACAGTGGTGAGAACGGTGGTAAAAACGGTGGTGAGAACGGTGGACTTAAGAGACAAAGTTTTAACTTACCTCGCTAAGGTTTACAGACACACCTCTGACAGAAACGGCGCTAGGGTTTACTGACAAACGGCACTAGGGTTTCCAATATTATCTGAAATAGAGGAAGCGGCGGTGAGAAAGGTGGTGAGAACGACTGTGATAACGGCGGTGAGAACGGTGGTGAGAATGATGGATTAGAGAATTGTCGGAAATCGCCTTCGAAATCGCCTCTTTGAGAGAAATGGCGGTTGGGTTTCTGAATTTCGCGAAAAAGTAAACAAAAAAAATCTTATATATGCCCGGTAAATAATCCGGTTAGGTTTAAAGGTACATTGGTAAAATGGTAAAATTAAAGGTTCGGTCCGGTTTGACCGTGCATCAGACGACTTACTAGTAAGTCGTCTACCATAAATATATTCCCAAGACGA